>NDGN011459335.1:0-16585 GCA_002564285.1 Tympanoctomys barrerae | reverse complement strand
TTCTCTCCATGTCCTCCAAGATAATAAAGCCCCTTTCCCTTTTTCCTTCTGCCTGTTTCTCTGTTGCGCAGAGTACCTGAAAAAAGCTATCAGCATCAAAGCATCAAGTCTGCAAGCCTGTCCAGTTATAATATATGGTATCAAACACAAAAGACAGTCATCTATATTCTCTGAAGATAACAAAAGGGAGCATAACAAGAAAAATCAAAACATGCAATTGAATAAAAGGCATATTATAATTCTTTCACCTTCAACTTTTTTTAAAGAACCTCTTTTTAAAAATGTTTTAATCCTAAAAAAAATAATAAATAAATAAAAATGTTTTAATCCTGCTGGGCGTGGTGATGCATATCTGTAATCCCAGCATGTGGGAGGCTGAGGCAGAAGAATCATTGTATTTTTTTATGCATTTGGTACAGGACCTCACTAGGCACCTTGACTCCAGTTTTCAGCCTCCCCAGCCTTGGGATCAAAGGCGTGCCCCACTATACCTGGTCTCAGTGGCTAGTTGAGTGCGTCCAGGGGCAGGGCCGGCGTGGCATGTGGTGCCCACAATTGAACCCTGGTCCCTGTGCTTGCATAAGCAGACACTTAGTCCACTGAGCTATTTTGCTGGCCCAAAAAATAGTTTTAATCCTAAATAATATGTAAGTTTTCTTTTGTAAATAAATAATCATTTTCTGTAGGACAATAACAAATGTGAAGTTAATTTAGAAGGCTTCTTCATCCTAAAGACCATTTCAAAAATAGAAAATCAAGGAAGTAACAGCATCTTGAGCACTGCTCAACATAGCGAGCATATTCACAGGGTACCACAACAAACCCTCCCAACAGCGCAGCCAGGTCCGAATCCACATCAGTACTCTACAGATGGAGAATCTGTGGCGCAGGAAGAAAAGTCACTTACCCGGACACCCACCAACACTCACCTCTCCCAGAGGAGGACCTGAACTCAAGCCCAACTGTGCATCTGGAGCCCTAGCTTCCTTTAGAACAACATGGATACAACTCAGGCTTCCTACTCCCTTAGTTTTAGGTGTGTATCCAACAGAGCAAGTGAGGAAGGTGCCACCATTTCTGAGGATGTCCCAATAGTGGTTCTTTTTAACCAAATCATTTCTCAAAGAAGTCAGCAATAAACATGGCCATAAATAAGCCCTGCTGAATTCATACCCAATTCACAGCTCCAAGCTAATCTGGATGAGTGTTATTTTTGTGCAAAAAGAAGTTTTAAAAAACAAGAACTCGGAGTCAGGTTCAGGTGAGGAGCACCCCTACCCTTGGAGCTGCCCGGTCAGCAGCAGATGACTCCAGGCTAGCACACCCTTTCAGGAGTTTCAGCCAAGGGAAAATTAGTTCCTCCTTGGATTTTGTCTGTTTTATCTTTTTTAAGTGTGTGATTCCATGCATTAAGTCCATTCACATTGTACAACAGCCACCACCACCCATCTTCCAAATTTCTCTCCCCACCTGAAACTCCACACCCTTAAGCAACAGTTTCCCATTACCCCTAGCCCCAGCCCCTACTGGGCAACGTGCATTCTACTTTCTGCCACTGTGAATTCGGTCCCCATACTGCATCTAAGCGGAACCACACAGTGCCTGACCTCTGGGGACTGGCTTATGTCTCTTAGCATCACGCCCGTTCTCTTATTCCCAATTCCTCTCCTTGTAGAAACACAATCCTGAATGTACATCCTTTAGATGAAACAGAAATGAATGAATGACTTTCCCCTTTTACACAAGGTTGTCAGGATATAAAAGCACTAAAGAAGCTTACAGAAGAAGAAAGCCACAGGAACGGTGTGGCTACCTTGATTCCCAAGGAATCACTCTGTCTTCCTATGTATCCATCTTCTCCTAACATATGCAAACCAAGTTTATATCCTCACCTCACACTGCAGCATTCAAGGATAGCATCACATTCTGGACTTTAACCACCTATTAAAATGATGCACTGCCAGCCCTTCCAAAATTACCTTTCCAGTTCAACACTAAAGAAAACTAAAGTTGCTTTAATGAAAACCTGTATGCCCTAAACTCTCCTATCATATCTATAAGGAAAAATTGCCTGAGGTGTCACTCTGATAGAAAGTGCTCCTGGCGAGATGGCCCTGTATTAAGAGTCGGTGCTACAGAAAGAATATAATGCTTTCACAAGTGTTCATACAGAAAGAAATGCTAAGGCAAATGTCACATAAACTCTGACACAGCCATCTATCCCACTATTACCCCTCTCAATAGAAAACAACACAACAGCTTCTAATAAAAATCCTGTTTTCTTTACAGGAAATAAAGATAATAATGCCACAAATCAACATTCTCCTCTGGTTTGGGCTTTTTTTGTTTTTTATTGTTTTTTTCTTGCACTCTACATGTTCTCAGAATCAAGAGGGGAAAAAAGATAAAAATTCAATGAGACACTATATCGTATTTTTGTTTCATGCATCTACTTGGAGCTTGTAAAAATAACAGCAGGATCTAGTGCTTGTAAAGGAAAATGATTTAAATTAAAATAAAACTCAAGTCAGCAGGAGATGACTTTGATCATGAGACAATGATATTTAAGTTGACAGAATGCAAGACTTCCTTTATTTACTTTAGTAGAAATAACCTCAAGTTCTGGAAAAAGACATTTTTAGAAAATGACACTGACCCAATTGCTAAGTCTCATGAAGAAGAGCAATGAGTGTGAATTGTGTTGCACCGCTGCTCACATATTTTCTGCTTAAATTGCTGGAATTCCTTTTACCTGAATGTAGGCCATTTTGTCTTCTGAGTTTTGGGACATGGAGACCCTGTCTCTGGGAACAGTATCTAACATCTTATGCCAGAGTACCCATCACTTCGGAGAGAGTACAAACACTATAAAAACAGGGTATTTCAACCAGGGGGATCCAAAAGCACCAGCCACTTAAATTTGAGGTCCACATTCCTAAAACTACAAGGAACCTCCAGGGGCCCCTGCAAGGTCTGGAACCTGAACATCCCTTGCACACACAGTTACTTGGGCCACACCATCTTCCCGAAGCTCCTTTCATCCTCTTCACAGGCAAGTCACCCCCACCCATCTGGGAAATGCCCCAAGATTGAGAGATAGCAGCAAGGAAAGGGCTTCTCCACAGCCCTGACAACTGGGCCAAATGCTCTTTTGCTTTCTCATCTATTCTTTCTTTAACAAATCTTATTTTCAGAGAGACTCATTCTGGGCTGTCTTATAAATGAAAATTTTCAGTGAGTTCAGCCCACCTTGTCACTCTCCTAGCTTGCTGGGCCATACAAGACCCACAAGGATTTTGGAGAACAAATCTTTCCTCACAGACAGACCTGCACAACATGCGCTAACTTCAGGAAGAACTAAACCTAAACCACAGGTCAGCCCAAAATAAACCTAAAAGTCCATACATTAATTGTGATTAATATCCCAACACATCAGCGAAACGCCAGAGTGGCGTTAACCAATTCTGACCACAAATGGCTTTGCATTTCTCTCAAACCTAATGGTCATCTTGAGCAAATTCAAAAGGTCTCTTGTCTTTCCCTTGCCATCAGTTAGGGTTAGCTGACATCCAAAGCAATGTCTGGATAACCTAAAGAGGAGAGAATGAAGCTATAATATGAATAATTCAGGTCCAAGATCACTGGTAGGTAAAGCTAAAGCAACCTGTAAAAACACTAAGACCCACATGACACTAGTTCAATGACGGTGAACCTTTCAGAGCTTTCAGTGTTACACACAGCCCACCAGGCTCGACACAGCTGCCCTGGAATCAGATCCTCCCTGAGCACAGCACATAAGCAAAGACTTCTTGGGCTCTAAACACCATTAATCACTAGGACCAAACCACTGAAAAGGTTGTGTAGAGGGCCTGAGAAAAACTAACATGAGAAGCTGAAAGAATGGGCAATGATCAGACACTGTCCTGGGTGTAATGCGCACCAGGAACATTTTAAGTGTGGTCTCCAGACTAGCATCATCGTCGTCACCACCACCACCACCACCACCTAGGAAACTATTAGAAATGCATATTGCCACCAGCCGAGGGCATCAGAAACTGGGGCCTCCCAAGACAACTGTTCCCCAGCGCCTCTAAAGCATCCTGAGGTAGACAATGAGTAGGCTACCGCCTAAAGAAGGAGCAAAAGTCAGGCAGATACAAAACAGGTAGTAGGCACAAGTACAAGTGACAGGAACAGAAGAGAAACGCCCAGAGCCAGGGGAAACTTAGCATGCTATAAGAAGAGTGGGGCACAAGCCCAGGGCGTAAGATGGAAAGCAGATCATGACAGTATCAGGAGTAGTACCAAGGGGCAGAGATGTCACCCTGAGGACAACAAGGAGTCTCTGAGGGAAAGGATGGGCAAGCCCTGACCTGCAGAGGGCTACAGATCACCTGGGATGCAATGCAGAAAAGAAACAGAAAGTCACCCTGGTGAAAGTAACTGCATAATGTGTGGTGAAGTGACAGCAGTGAGAAGGAAAGCAGGGGCATGCTGCCGGGAAGGGCAGGGCTCCACACAGAGCGCGAGCACCAGGGTGCCTGGGGCCACTGCAGCAATGCTGGGGTCAGACACAGGCGCAGTAGAGGACGGGCGGAGCACTGCCCCTGCCTCACCCAAGCCTTATGGGCATAGCTTTGACCTCAGCAGGGGCAGGTGTTCGCTGGGGAGCAGCGAGTACTTCTCCTCGACACAGTGCGTGGCAATCTTTCTAGCGCTGTCAGCAGTTCTCTCTAGAGCCAGAGCTCGGAGCAGGCAGTGACATCCTGGTCAGTTTCCATGTGTAGCATCTGGAACAGTGCCCAGCTATTGGGAAGCCAAACTGAATGAAGACAGCAGGACAAGCCAGGAGGCCACTGGAGGCCACTGCTGTCGTTCAGGAGACAGGCGACAGTGTCTGTGCGAAGGAATTAGGAAAACAAAGCAAAGTGAACTTCCTAATTTCTCTTAAGTCTGTCAACATCACCCAATACACTGGATGGAACTTTCCAAGTCAAGTATGTCATGAAAAGTTAACAGTAAATTTGGACTGCTGAATAGTTTCCACTAAACCTTATCTCCACGTGGAATGTCAGAAAGGACCAGAGTAAACACCTTAACATATGAAAATAAGAGAGTGCTAGGCCACAGAGAGAGTGCCACCTAACTGAGATGACAAGGTGGCCTTCTGTTGCTTTTGGAATAACTGCAAAGCCTCAAAGTAGAGGATGGAGACGTTTCAAATCTCACTGACATCGTCTACATCTTTGCCTTGATTTTTAGAAATGATTCCTGGCAGGCAGTTAATGTTGTGACCCAATTATAGGGTATTTTGGAAGTAGCAGGCACCCAAATGGCAGTGGAGCTGGTAGGCGTCGAGGGAAGAGCAAGTTGCAAGCAGGCACCACCACCTGCCTCTCAGCCCTGAGTTTCATAGAGGGGGGAGTGTGGTGATCAGGAAGGCCTGCAACATCTTCCCTGACCTGCTTCCCACTTCCTCATCATTCCCAAAATAGAGCTAAGGAAAATCATAAATACAGTTCTCAGTCCTCTAGCGGAAGGGCATAAATTTGGGTCTCTGGACAACAAAAGATGAAAGGCACAGCTATCGAAAACCCTAGAAGCGAGAGGTGGGAACAGTGGGAAAATAAAACCACTGGACACAAAGGAACCTGAGAAACACCAAAACAGTAGCCAGTTCTCACACCCAAGTACATTGAGAGGAGGAGCTTCAAGCTCAGCTGCCCTGGATTCTCCAAACCTCAAACTCTGTAGCTCAAAAGGCAAATTGTTTCTTTAAAACTAAAGACAGTAATGATGGTTAAGGTCTTGCTTCATGCCAAATATTGTTGTGTGCCTTTATCATGTGTTAACTCATTAAATACAACTACCATATATTGCAGGCACCATTAGCATTCCTATTTGCTGATAAGGAAATTGAGACTGTGTGGTTCTGTTGTCTAAGTAGAATTCCATGATTTCTGGTCAGCTGCAACTACTAATTGCAGGGCAGTATTACAACCTGAAGAATCTGGTCTTTTTTTGAGGGGCCGGGGTACTGAGAATTGAACTGAGACATGAAGCTTGCCAGGCAGGCTGTGCCACTAAGCTATATCCCTGGCCCTAAGAATCTGGTCCTTGGCTGCCAAAGGCGTGTACCTCCAGACAGGGTTATTGTGTGTGTGCACCGTAGGATGTTTCACAGCATCCTCGGTACCCATCTGTAGTTACCAGCAGTTATCTCTCCCAGTCATGACAAAGTATCTCTAGGCATTGCCAAGTAAGCCCTGAAGGACAAAGCTGCCCCTTTTCACCAGCACTAAAGAGATCTAAAAACCAAATCCCTAAACTCTCATTGAATTCATGGAAAATCCCTACTGTTAAGTAGGAGGAACAGGCTACAAGAATTCCACTGAGTCAGGAAGGATGAGGAAAGGAGACACTGGAGGGCTTTCTGCAGTGGGGATTTTGCTCTCAAGTCAGCTGCTCTGACTCCGTCCCTCCATGAAGCCTCCCTACTCTTGCAGCGCAAGCTCAGCGCTCTTCCTCTCCTCTCACAAGGCCTCACCTCGGGCCTCTACTGCAGCTCTTCAGCACCTCCACTGCAGCTCTGGCACCTTTCCATCTTCCTGGGCTTGACCCAGTGCCTGGCATAAATTATATACTCAAGAAACATTTGTTGAACAAAAGAATGAACAAATGAGGGGCCGGCCAGACAGCTCAGCGGATTAAAGCACCTATTTCGACAGATACAGGGACTGGGTTTGAGTCCTGGCCCGCAGTGCCTGCCATGCCCCCAGAGCATACTGAGAGGGCGATGAGACTGGGGATGGTGGCACGCACCTGTAATCCCACAGATTAGGAGGCTGAAAACAGGAGGATCACCTTCTCTTTTATGTGAGTCCTATCTGTGTAGTGAGACCCGATAGACCCTGTACTAAATACATTAAAAAAAAAATTTAACAAATAAGGCCGAGGCTATTGGTTGCCATCAAATGAATGTCTCTGCTCATTAATGACCTAGAAAAGGCATGAATAAAACTCAGCTCCCGGGGAAGGTAAGAGGGTTCTGTTCAGATGACTAGAAGATTCTGAGGCTACCTAAGTGTTACCCAAGTATCCACACACCTCGGAGTCCACTGAGAGTTCTGGTCATGCCTCAGCTCTGTCTACAACTTTAACTGTAAAATGAATCAACTCAAACAAAACAAACAACAAAAAACCCTAACTCATGGTAAGGAAATTCTAATTTGCTTGCTTCTACCCACAAAGAGGACTGCTGCCAAATTGTCAATATCACAGATCAATTGACTAGAGAAACTGAATAAGGATCTGAAGGTGAGAACACAGCACGCAGCAAAGAGCAAACAGGAGGATCCCAGGAAGACGCCCCAGCATCCAGCCTGGCAGGGTCCCCTCTCCAGACCCAACACAAGAGTCACCAGGAAGATGTCTCAGGCCAGCCACAGGCTGCTGGAGAGGCCCTGTCAGCCTCAGCAGCAGCCACTGTTGGCCAACACTGCACTACAATTAGCATGTGACAGCTAATCAGACTCCACTGTTTTATGACAGAAAGGTTCTAGAGTCTACCCAGAGAGATTCAACAGAGCAATTCTTAGTTTCAGGCATATTGGTAAATTTTTTTTGGATCCCGCAATTCAACTTGTGTTCAAATTAAAAATATACATCAGGGCCACAATGTAGAGGAAAAGAGATCCACCACTAAATAAGAAAATGCAGGTTAAATGCTTAGTTTAGAAATAGACAAAGGTGTATTTTTCACCTTTTCCCCAAATGCTGAATTTAAGAAAGTGCATAGAAATAACGAGGCTACATGTTTAAGGCCTGGGTAAGTCTTGTAACTGTTCTGAGCCATAGCTTGTTCCCTTATCCACAAAATGAGAAATTAAAGGCACTGATGTGCTTCTTGCTTGGTACCAGGCACATAGTTGGTACTTAATTTAAAAAATGTTATTTCTTTATTCTGCCAGTTACCTGGCAACCCATGGGCTCCTCAGGATTGATGACAGTTTGGGGACAAGGACCATTATTCTCAATGCTACCTTAGTGAAAAAAGTTTTAGTTTTTTTTCTCTAAAATAGGAACAGTACCAGCTTTAAGTTCTTATCATGAAGTAATTGTTCTACAATATTATTAATATTATGATCAATGAAATATGGATTCAACTAAGCTCAGATTTTTGAAGTATTATCAGAAAACACATTATTTACTTTCCTAAACTATTACTTAAAACTCAGAAACAATTGCTTTCTTTCTTCACTTTTTCCCCATCCTCTGAAGAAACCAAAACTAAGGGTAAGCAGCAGCCGTTCCAGCGCAAACCCTTTTGAGCGTCTTCCAGCCACTCCAGGCTCACACTGCAGGGCAGCGCCCAGACCAGGCTAGCTGTTACACAACACTTGGTCCTAGGGCTCTGAGCACAAGAGCATTTCCTAGAAGCACAGCTCTGAACTGCTGAAGTGTGCTGCCTTGGCAGAAAGACGCCTGCACACAGAGAATGCCAAGAGAAGTCTCCAAGCCTGCCTGCTGAAATTCGCCTTTCTGTCCTTTGCCCTGTCTGCTCTCTCAGATGCCCTTTTTCATCTTGGCCTTTTTTCTCATCCTTAGGCTATAACTCAAAAATACTCTTTCCCAGCGCACTTTCCAAATGAGCTCCCTCGCAGCTCCTGGGACTCTGAGTCTTGCCCCACGACTCCACATTCCTGGAAGGCCCAGGGTCCATCAGCCCACCCACGAGCTCCACACTTTGGCCTGAGCTCCAGCGCTCAACTCAACCCCGCGGGCAGGCTCTCTGCAGCTAAGGCCCAGATTCTCAGACTTACCAATTTCATGGACCATTAAGCTGCCAAATGAAAATATTCCCATCACTTCATAAAAGAACCTTCCAAGAATCAGATAGGTATAATCTCATGAAAAAGGAAACATCTTTGTATTTGAGCTCTAATGAGGTAGTCAGTCTATTACCATCATTATCACTGTGGTCAGGACAATGAACACTTCAATGGGCAACGGCCCTGAGGTGCAGCACTGTGCTTTTCGCATAACTTTTATCTACGTAGATTGACTAGTTACTTCTTACACTATGTGGAAATTAAGATCTGATGTATATGACAGCAATTTTAGAAATGCCACAATGCCAAGCCTGCCTTCCTCAACAACTCCCCTTTACTCTGTGGAACTGTGGAAATTCCCTCCAATCTCATTCTCTGGAATGTACACTTTTCTTTTTAGCTCAGTTCCAAAGCTCCAGTTTTTTAGTTAAAACAAATAAACAAACAAAAATCACTCTTTCTCCCACCCCAAGCATTCCTGAAGCACACTGGCCAGTAGAATGCTACTTCAAAAACTTCAGGTATTGTGTGGCAGACAAAATGTTGCAAGTTTCAAAAAGAGGAAAAAGACAAAAATGGCTAATTTTAGTTACAACCTGAAATTGGTTCCCTTACAATCCCTAGCCAGACATTAACACCAAACAAGAGCTCTAATCTGTGCACCCATACTATCCACTTTTTCCATGTTCTCTTGTCTTTGTCCCTATGAATCTATATATTTTATGTATCAATAAATGATACAATGGGATTCCTTCTAATTATAAAAATAAGGGCAGACCTGATAGCTCAGCGGACTAAAGCACCTGCTTAGGCAAAGTGAAGTGGCCAGGCTTCAATCCTAGTGCACTGTGCTGGCCCAGCCTACAGGGCATACCAAGAGGGTGATTGAGACTGGGTGTGGTGGCGCACCTGTAATCCACGGTTTGGGAGGCTGAAGATAGGAGAATCACTATGAGCCTGATCTAAGTAGTGAGACCCTGTAGACCCAGTAGACCCTGTCCTAAATACAGAAAAAAAAAATTCATAAAAGTAATATATGTCCATTACAGAGGACTCAGATTCAAACATGATGGAAATCAATAACGTACAAAGAGAATGTCTCTTGTAACTCTACTCCCAAAGATCTCCAAAGCTTTTCACTAATCCAGGCTTCCCAGTTCTTGCCAAGTAATGATGAGTTCACCTCCTCTCCCCATCATCATAGATCTACTTCCCTCCCCTATCTCATCGCTCTCATCCAGTGTCGGGAATCACTAGCCCGCTCCTCATAGGGCTCCAAGAATCCTGGAACTTAGTTATGCTCAGAAGCACTAGGGTTACTGTCCACTTATTGTCTATTATTTACATAGGGTAAGAACTCCTGCTACTCTTTCCCTTGTTCCTTAAAGGTTAATGAGACTAAGTATTGTCAGCATCCCTTAAGCCATGTGCACTGAAAACACTAAATAGGAGGGGCTAGGGAAATAGCTCAGTAGAATAAGCACTTGCCTGGCCAATGCAAGGGCCTGAGTTCAATCCCTGGTTCTGCAAAAAAAAAAAAAAAAAAAAAAAAAGAGGTTTGGTTTCCTTTGCTCTCTGCCCCATCATCATAGCTCGAGAGGTAAGCGGGGAGGGGTGGTGACCCCATCAATGATATCACACAGATGCACCCACGAAGTCTCTCCTGCTACTTCAGCAGCCCACCCCAGGCATGAACTGACCAGTTTAGTGACTGTGCTAACACTCAATGACAACGATCATCTTATTCCAGAAACCAAGGAAAGCACGTAGTCTCCTCTCAGAAGATGCTCCACAAGTACCAATCAGATAGAGCAGCACATGCTGTAACCCAGCTCTCTGAGAGGCAGGACAGCAAATTTAACCCCAGCCTGGATAACTTAGCAACTTTGTGCAACCTTGTGTCAAAATAAAATAGTGCTAAGGATGTAGCTCACTGTAAAGACCCTGAGTTCAATTCACAGGATGACAACACCCCCCCAAAGTTTCAAATGTCAAATGTTATTTACCCAAATCTAAATGCTATCTTATCTCCAGGTTAGAATGATAGAGCCACACAGTTAATTTTATGACAACCAGTTTATAGCAAATGAAAATTAAAAGGTAGGTAGGAATTGACTCTCAAAGCAAGAATACTGGCCAAAGGGCCAGCAAAATAGCTCAGCGGACTAAGCGCCTGCTTAGACAAGCACAGGGATTGACTAGGTCTGATCCCTGGCATAACATGCCACACCAGCCCCATCCCCGGGGCACACTGAGCCAGCCACTGAGACCACGCCTGGTGGTAAATGCCTGTAATCGCACCACTGAGGGGGCGGGGGGGAGGGCTGAAAACAGGAGGAGCACTATGAGTCCAAGCTGCGTAGTGAGACCCTATACCAAATACATTAAAAAAAAAAAAAAAAAAAAGTACTGGCAAAGCAGTGATAATAGTATAGGTTTGGGAAACACGAAATGACCTGACACTCTAAATAAAAGGTACTCCCTCCCCAAATAGCTGTTTCACAGACCTCTGGACTGGAACAAGAAGAACCAGGTAAATACCCGGAGGATACATTCTGCTGCAACACTCTCACTTTACAGATGGGGAAACCAAGGTCAGAAGAGCGAACTGACTTTTCCAACTTTTCCACAGACTGAAAGGAATGAAGAAGCAGGACCTAGGAGGCAAGTCTCTGGAGCCTCTAGCTGGTGGTCTCTTCATCAAACCCCAACAAACCCTTAACTATACAGTCTGTTGTTGTCATTACCATGTCGGCTGAAAGATATGCCATCATCGCTTATCAACATGCAATATGTGCACAAATAACACATTTAAAAATGAAGTAGTAATCTGGGTTTATTTTCCTTACATTTATTTTTATTTGCTAGTAGTACAACATTGCTGAAAATAAATGAATTTTAAATGAATTTTAAAATGAAACAGTTTTAAAATATGATAGAAGCTTCTTAAAAACATTCAAATCATTTTTGAAGACATGCTGTTCCAATCAAATCTAATCCTAAATAACAAATCAAAGACGTTTTTCAAGAGAATGCTTACTGAATAATAATGGAACTGTTATGGTTTGTGTCTAGGCATCCCCTCAAAGCCTCATGTAGTTGTGCGGCAGGCTGCTAGACTATGTGTTTCATCTATGGTCTGATGCTGGGGTTATGGATGTGACTGCTAGACTCGCCCTGGGGCGAGTGGCTGAATACAACATAAGAGAGGGAAAGAAGCTCTTTCTTCTCCCCTTTTTTGCTCTAGTTACTTTTGCAGTTCTCCACCACCACCATCAACTGTTGCTCCTCTGACACACTATCCTGCCTTGGAGCCAGCTGAATATGGACTGAAACCTCCACACACTGTGAGCTAAATAAATCCTTCTTCCTTCACTTTGGAAATTGAGTTTGTTTTTTTGTTTTGTTTTGTTTTGTTTTCGGCAATGTGGGAAAAGTAACTAAGACAGGAACCCATTGAAAATACTTTCCTGGGGTCGGGGAGATGGCTCAGTAGAATAAGTGCTTGCCTGGCAAACACAAGGGCCTGAGTTCAATTCCCAGTTCCAAAAAAAAAAAAGGGTTGAGCCTTCAAAGCTGTTCTTAGGCAGGTAATATTTATGAAAAGATGTTGACAAAATAAGATAGCATATGTAAAGAGAGCTTAATATCAGTCCTAACACACAAGAAGCACAGAGTGAATGCCAGTTTTCTCACCTCAGGGAAAGAAAAGTATTGCCAACATAACAAGTAATAACGCAAGACTTAATGCAAGACTTTTCTAATAGTCTGTCCTGCACTCACCAAAAAAATATCACAAGGATGTTGACTGTGCCTGAAGTGTAACTGAAAAAGGCATAGAGACATAACATTCCATTTTCTTCAGACAATAAATGTAGATATCCAATAATCAGTGTAATCAACATAACACTTTCTAATAAAATAATAAAGCATGTTTCCAGCATTAATTCTTGCTGTAACAGAAAAAAAGAATTCAATGTTTGTTGTTTCTCTGGTAGCAAGAAGTCATCAAAAAGTTAAAACACAGCACACAAAAGTAACAGTTTTAAAATGCTATGTGTCTAAATTATTAAAAAAAAATTTAAATGCTATGTGTCTGCACATATGGATCTATGTAATGTGTAAGTCTTCTTCCCAAATAATGTTGTAGTCATCAGCATATCACTCTAGCTAAGAGTAAAATCTACTGTTACATTTTGGCTCATCAAAATTTCAACCACCTCTGAGTGTCAGAAAGCAGGATCTTTCTGCCTCCTTAGAGGCGAATTACTCATTTAAAGGTCTCTATTTGAAGACAGAATAAAAGTAAAAAACATAATCACTTTCTCTTGGAAAGGATCTCCACCTAAGAGTCCTTTCTCCGACTGCACAATAGGACATAAATACACTCTCAGTTACTAGGACTTTTTGGTGTTATCTAGCACATCCATGACAAAAGGACAGCAATAGAAATCCAGCAAGGTCCTCCTCCTGAAGAATGTCCCATAGTGCACTACTGCCACCTGTGTTCTCTTGCAATTCCCCCAGGATGGAAGATCCCCATTCTGACAAATGTCATCCTTTCAAAGGATGTCATTTCTAGTATTCTGCAAGTTCTGACAAACAACTGTTGAATAAATACTGCTTTCAAGCTACAAACTAAAAGATACCTAGGTTCATAACGAAATCCCCTTTCAAGCGTTGCCTGTTAGCCCAGCAACACAAATTCGGATAGTCATTATCTTGGCCATCTGAGGACATGATTCGAGATATAAGTCCATGACAAAGAGGAAAAAGAAAGCAAAGATTTAAGATAGAAAAATACAAAACAACAGATCAGATGGCGCTGTTTGTTCTTAAATCAATGAACTATGAAAACAAATGACAGAACGATGCCAGCCTTCAAAGTTTACTCATTTCTTGGAATTCAGATGCCAATACTCATATCCTGTTAGGTATTTTTGTGAAGTCTTTGGGAACAGTGAACAGTCAGTGACCGAGGAGGCCCTGACAACTCCCCTCTACCCTAACCTTCCCATGCTGACCTAATTCTCCTCCCAATTTTGGCTCTCTCTGACCACTCAATCCATCCAAAATCGCTGGTGACAGTCGTTGCTCTAAACTGCACAGAACTTGACTCCAAAACTCTCCCAATTCAAGGTCTGATTTCTCAGATAAATTTTTAATTCACGTCCTACGCTCCCTCAGCCCTTTGCCCCTGATCCTCGGTTCTAGTCCTCCTTACAGCCGCTGCGACCACGTTTCATTGTTTCTGTGAGACTCCGCATCCCTCCCTCTGTCCAGTCCTGTTTTCGTCGCGCAAATGTCATTCCTAGCGTCCAGCCCTCCCTTCCTCCCCGCGGCAGCCGAGGGGCTTCCAGAGCCCAGGGCCAGCTTTCCTGAGTGGACCCCCTTCGCATAGCCATTTTCTAGTTAAAATGCTCTCTCTGCCTAAGAGAGGAGGATGAACTTTTTTCCTTCTCCTCTCTAGACACCAAGACTCTGAAACCCCAGAGAAGCCAGCCCCGTCTCCAACTCGCCGGCAGGAGCGCGCAGCCGCCAGGGAGGGAGCGCCCAGCCGCACCGCGGAGGCCGGTGCCAGGGCCAGGGGGTGTGCGCTCCTGCCGCCCGCGCCCACCCTCGCCACCGCTCCGCAGCCCCCACCCGGCGCGCGCCCTGCGACCCTGGCTCGCCCACCCCAGGCCGCGCCAAGCCCGGGCAGCTGCGGGAGCGAGGGCTCCGGGAAGCAGGAGCGATGGAAGTCAAGGAGTGAGCCCGCAGTCGCCGCGCCGCCGGCCCTGCAGCGCGGGCGCAGGACGCACGGACTCCGCAGCGGGCGCCCGCTGCAGATGCGGCTGCGGCTGGGCGGACGGCAGTGACCGCGCGGCCCCGGCACGGGTGGAGGGGAGCAGCGGCGGGGGCACGCGCGGCCACTCGCCGCTGCGCCGTCCCTGGGCCGCCCCCTGAACCCGCGGCCGGGGCGGAGAAGGCAGCGGGGCTTACCGGCGGTGCGCGCGGCGCTCCCCTCGCTCGGCTCCAGTCCTGCCCTCGCCGGCGCGCCCGGAGCAGCTGCGGGAGCAGCGCGCGAGCTTCCTACTTGAGACTAGCACGGCTCCGGCGACTGAGCATGCCCAGTGCCGCTCCGCGAGTCCCGCGCAGGGAGCGGCGCCGGCGAGATTCCGCCTCTCCAGGCTTTGGCGGCGGCTGCGCGACGAGGCTGGAGGGGCCTGGCGGAGCCGGGCGAGCCGCGCGAGGCGGGGCCGGGGGCGGGGGCCCGGCGGAGGGGGCGGGCCGCGCTCCCACGGCGACCCCTGCAGGTGGAGGCTGCGGGGCGGGCAGCGCGCGCGCGCTCCGGGTCGTCGCGAAAGGCAGTGGGTGGCCTCGTGAGACCCAAAGTCTGGTGTCGCGGCGCAGCGCGGGTATCCCCTCCATGAGGCCTGGCGTCAGTCTGCATCAAAAGGCAGCTGGGGAACCTTATCCTCAATTTGTCTTTTCTCCCACATGTTTGCGACCCTTACAATGGGAAAATGTCCCCAGATGAGAGCTGCGCACAGCCACCCAGGCTAGGAAAGTTAGTGGGCGAGACCTACTCCTTCTTTCTGTCTTCATACTCTCTCCCCTCAGGGCTGTACTCCCCGCCCTCAATCGCGAGCCACTCCATCTGAAAATCACAGATCACACCAAGGGAGAAACACCTGCAGAAAGGAAAAGCGAATCTCCTTTCCACTCTCAGTAGTTTATCTATAACTCGATTTGTGCGGGGGCGAGCAAGGTCTTGAGAAGAGTAGATACTCAGTAAGTGGCAAGCTATACTCTGCCCCACTCTCTGTGAATGAGGTTCTTGAAGGGTGGGGGGGTTGCACTCGCTCCAGAGGAAGCAATCATCAAACTGGACCTGGGTCAGACCCTCATGCAGAACGTGCAAACCGGACAGTGATGAGCAACCGTGTGTGTAATGAGATCACAGGACATCCTGATGCTGCTGGTCTAGGGCAGCTCTGGCTACCTACTCCTTAGAAAAGATAATCCTAAAAGTTAACCAATTGTAACCACAAATGCACTCTTTCCTCAGATGATAAATGAATTCCCCATCCTTTCTTATTCACGTGTGAACTTTATGCTGGTGGAGGTGGGTCTTGTACTAGGCCTTGGGATAAAAGTGCATTCAAGAGTCTTGTCCCAAGCCTTAGTGGCCTTCAGTCCAGCAGGATGGCAGGCATCCATCACCCAGTCTCCAATATAAAACGCATGCACAAGGTGCTAGTGGTGCAAAAGGTGGCCCAAGGCAGGTTGGACGCGAGGCTGCTGGACATGGGGGGCTTCCTGGTGGAAATGGGGTTTCTGGCGTTTGCAACCCCTAACCTTGGTTATGAACCATTAACTTCCCTCAGATCCAGATCTAGGCCTTCCACGATTGAGAGACAGCATGGCCCAGAAAAATCTGTCAATCTGCGACAGTGCTCGCTGAGACCGAGTCCCTGCACGCTAGGGCCGGCCCACAGGGTCTGTGGAGGAGGACAGTCGAAGGCCACAGTTCATCCGGCCGCTAGGGGAGAATACGGGCTCTGGTCGGAAAGCCGAGCGGCTCCCGGCTGCGCCCTTGAGAGCCGGAGGAGAGGAAATGCGCCCAAGACCACCCGCCGGCTTCCGGGCGAATCCTCACCCAGCGCACTCCGTGCCCTCGGGCCCCACGGCTCCCCGCGGACCCCCGGCATCCCACCCTTTTCGCCCCCTTTTCTCGGCGACCTGGGGACTGCACGTAGCTCCCGGCGGAT
>NDGN011459332.1:0-10447 GCA_002564285.1 Tympanoctomys barrerae | reverse complement strand
ATATATATAACAGTTTAGTATTCCCCAAGAGCTAAGCATGGAGTTACCACATTACCCAGAAATACAGTTGCTAGGCACATATTTAAAGAAATTGAATCTAGGACTAGACAGATAATTGCTTGATTCACTATGGTCAAAAGAGCAGAAACAACCCAAGTGTCCATCAACAGAGAAATGGGTGAGTAAAATGTGGCCAAGTGACATGATAGAATATCATTTAATGTAAATTGGAATGATATCCTCATACATGCCTGCTGCATGGATGAAGTTTGAAAACATTATGCTACATGAACTAAGCGAGACATGAGAGGACAGCTATGGTAGGGCTCCACACACATGAATATCTAAATAGGCAGAACCATAAAGATAGAAAGTAGACCAGAATTTACCTGGGGCTGGGGAAGAGGTATTGGAGTTTCTATGTGTTAGAGTAGAATTTCTGTTTGGGGTGGAGGCCACAAATTGTGAACATCCTTAATTGTATATTTGAAACAGTTAAAAGGGAAATTTTTGTGTTAAATGTATATTTCCACAATTAAAAATAACATACCCAAAACAATCAAACCATATACTTTATGTAGCTGAATTATACAGTATGTCAGTTACATCTCAATAAGCTGTAGTTAAAACATAGGAACTTTTACACTACACTTTTTTTACTGTATGTCAATTACACTTCAATGAAGCCAACAAAACTGCACTCATAAAAATTTAATTTTAAATTAAAATTTAAATTTAATTTTAAAATTAAATCAAAAATTAAAGCTTAAGGGAACAATGAAATTCTGTAATTATTCTGATAATACAGACCTATTCCCTGATATTTGCCCTCGGAAATAAAAATAGAGGGTGTGGCTCCTCAACATGGGCAACTCAAGATGTGACTCCTCACTCACACTGCCTCAGTTTACCCTCCCTGGTCTCAGGCGGTGAACATGGAGGCTCTGAGATTTAAGGAACAGGGATGAGGCTGTAATTCCCTGCCTAGACTTAATGCCTGGACTTTGATTAAAGCAGAGGTCAGGTTAGCTGACCTCAGGGGCCAGAGAGGCGGGCCTGAGACTTGTGGGGGACCTGTAGAAGCTGTGGAGGAGGAGGGTGGATGGGGAAGATGGATGGGGACTGATCCTGGGACAATAGAGGGTCCAAGAGGGAGACCAGATGCCTTTGGGCAGCAGCAAGCTTCTGTAAGCCCCTTCTGAGCACTGGTTGTTGTTCCCAGGGCAAGGCCCCCCAACTCCTATTAGCGTTGTGTGCACCCTGTCTCAGTGTCATCCACCCACCCCTCCACAGGAAAGATCTAGGGAAACTTGGAGAAGGGTGAGAACTAGCATGGCTCAGGGCCCCCACAGCTACCTCACACCCAGGAAGCTGGGCAGGGCCAGGCTGGAGGTGGGTGTTTCATGGTCACTCAGGGGTAGGGGATCCCTCTGCCCTTCAGGCTCCCCATGAGCTGGGGTCTCCTTACCCCTATGCCTTCCCAGGGCCATCTGTCCCAGAGGCTTAGGCCTGGTCTGCAGCCCCCCAGGGCCCAGCTTGGACAGCCCAGCCAGGCTATGAATAGCACACACCCTTTTCCTTTCCAAATATAAAAATGTTTGCTTTCAATCAGGGGCGTCTGGGGAAATGGAAATTATAGGATTGGAGAGTGTCCTTGGGTAAAGAAATACCTCGAATGCCGAAACCTCGCAGGGCCTCTGATTAGGGCTGGAATAATTCCTGCTGTAATATAAACAAGCCTTGCTGGGCTAATGGGGGGTGGGGAGCAGGGCGGGAAATGGGGGCACATGCCACGTCTTTGTTCTTTCCCCTTCCAGAATGCCAGTCTGCAGGGCCTGGACTGGTGTCTGAGACCGCCCCCCTCAGTTGTGCTGTCTCTCAGGACATAAAAACCTTGGTTTCCTGGGGTTCTGGATGATCATGCACACTGTTGCCCTTTGGGGCCTGGTGTCCATCTCAGAGGTTATGGGGTGCAGTCCTGGCTCCCCTCCATGCTTCTGGGACAGAGGGGTGGATGGACTGGCTGGGGGTGAGGCCAGATAGGCATGTGGGGCCAGAGAGAAAATAGCAAGAAGCCTGGGAAAACAAAACTGAACAGAAATTCTCCCAACAGTCCATCAGTCAGTCAACAAACATCGGTTGACAGCTAGAGACACCCGCATGTGAATGTAGTACAAACACTGTCCCTGTGCTAGAGGCACAGCAGAATTCACAAACCCAAAGCCAGAAAACTGACAAAGCCAAAGTCTTGGTAGCCCTGGTGCAGAGCAGTGGCCCAGGGAAGAGACTTAGACAGCCCCATCACTCCCCAGATGGGGACAACAGGGAGCAGCTGCCTTTGTGGCACTGGGCTGCCAGCTCAAAGCCAGTCCTTTCTCCTCTCTGCAGATGGCCCTGTCCTGATAACTGCACTAGTTCAAGGCACAGAAATGGGTAGTACCCCAGCTCCAAGCCCTGAGAAGCAGGGAGGCCAGGAAGCACTGGAAACCTGGGAGCATTTGCAAAGCTCGCAAATCACGGAGTACTGTGGCTTCCTGGCTTCAGAACACGCATCCACAACAGAAGCCAGGGAGCAGGAGCTGGACTACACCCAGACTCTCTGTGCCTCAGCAGCCCTGGTCCCTCATCTGTGCAGTGGGTGTGTGTGGTAAGGAAAAGGCCCGTGAAGGGCACACTGAGGAGGAGTGGTCACCAGGCTGCATAGGCCACTGGCCTGAGGGACCTGGGGGCCACCACAGGGTCTGGTGGGCACTGGCTCTGAACAGCCATCCTGCTGGAAGACAAACAGGCCACAGAGGAGCTTTGACCCACTCTGCTAGGGTCATGGGCAGAGGAGTAAGCAAGGCGAGGTATAGAGCAAGCTGCTTGCCCTGGCCTGGGTTGGGTGGAAGTATCTGACCTCTGAGGTCCCAGGGCCAGGTCCACTCAGGAGCCAGGACACTCATATGACAGGTGGGTCAGGGTGCAGCTGGGGGAACAAGAGCAGGGAAAGGAAGGAGGATAGGTTGGGGCCTAGTTTTGGACACTGCCCAGGGCAGAGGTGCACGCAGCCACAGCAGGTCAGAGCAGAGGCAGCCGCCAGAATTCACTGACCATGTGACCATTAGGCCTCTTCTGTCTTAAGAGAGGACCTGCTGAGACCCCTGGGAGATGACAATGTACCCAGGGCCTCAGACCCTCAGGAGGAAGCTGTGCCTGGAGTGGAGAGCCTAGTAGGGTGGGGGTGGGAGAGTGGGAGGGCTGGGGCCTAGGAATGCGAGGGCCCCTGCCCGCCTGTGCTGGACCCGCTGGTGGTTCCGTATTTACACTACATTAATAATGGTTTAAACGTTCTCATAAATAGATGCTGATTAATTGGCAATCCATTTGCTGAAGGCTGGCCTGCCAGACGGCTTCCTGGAGGCCCCGCTCCTTCCACATCCCGATAAACACCATCAGCAGCTCAGGGGCGCTAATGTATGAGCGCCTCAGCCACAGGGCTGGGGCAGCCCTCAGCTGGGGATGGCTGGCCCAGCTGCTTCAGGACTGCTGCAGGGGTCCTGGGGGCAAATGGGGCCCTCTGTGTGGGGAGGATGGCAGTGCAGTGGCCCTGAGGTGCCTACCTGATGGAATCCGGAGGAGCCATGTGGCAGTAGGTGGCTTCTAACTGGGCCCATACAGCAGTGGTCACTTGTGTGCCCTGTGCCCCAGGATGGCAGCCCTGTGTCTCGAGGGGCAAGCACAGCTGCCTGATCTGGAGGACAGAAAGGTCTTCCTGTTAGGTGGGCTCTCCTGTCTGTCACCCTTAAGGACAGCCATTCTAAGTCCTTGGGGACTTAGGGGACCTGGAGACCATGGGGGTTGCTGGTGGAGCACAAGCTGCTCACTGAGAGAGTGAACCACAGGTGAGTCTGCCTGGACACCTTGGGGCTGCTGTCCTGTGTTCCTGCCCCCCATATGCCCGCCCTTCTACTGCAGGTTGGGGTTCCCATGGGCTCCACATTGCAGGATGCATGGGGGGAGACAGGAGTCATTCCCCCAGAAAGCACAGCCAGTGCCCCTATGTGCTGGGTCATGGCCCCCTCAGGGACCCCTCTTTCCCCACCCCCATCCTGCACCACACTTACCGACTGCTTCTCAGGACATGCTTCTTGCACCCATTGTGCAGATGGGAGGAACACTGACAGTCACCTGCCTGGTCACCCAGCCAGCAGGTGACAGGTCAGGACACTTCCCTGTGCCTGCTCCAAGCTGGGCTGCTGAAAGAATGAATGTGGGAGTGATGAATGAATGACTGCTCCAAAGCCAGGTCCCAGGAGAGAAGGGAGTGGGGAGGGGGCCCTCCCACCCCTTCTCTGATGATTGGTTTTTAAGCTCGGGCAGACCCAGAGTGGGGAGGTCAAAGGTGGCCACTGATGGCTGTCACTCAAGCAAAATAGGCCCGTTTTCATTTTTCACTTGGGCCCAGACCCCTCCAAACAGACAGTGATTAGGCCCTGATTGAGCCTTTCCTCTGCCTGATGACTCCCACATGTGACCCGCTCCCAAATTACATGCAAATGTTCGAGGACGAGCTGCTGAAAGCCTCTGCCCCTCCCCTCAGGGCATCCCCCTCGCGCAGCCCCCTCCCCTCGCAGGTGCGCGGCCAGGTCTGCAGCCTCACCTGGGGCTCGCGCTCTGCAGCGCCACCTGGCGGGGACCGTCGGGTGAAGAGGGTGGGGGTAGACGCAGACCCAGGCTGCGCCGGTGTGGCTGAGGTGTCTGACCGTAGGACAGTGGCAGTAGTGGGGGTACGATGGATGACCGTAAATGCTATGGAGTCGTGGAGGCTGAATAGCTGAACTGCTGAGTGCTCAGAGCATTGGCCGCCCACCTCACAGGCTGGCACTGTCAGCCCTGAAGAAGGGACATCTGCCCACCAACAGCCCAGAGTGCTCCTGGAGCCCCAGAGTGACACCTCAGACGGGTGTGGGGACCCTGGCAGCTGCTGTGGGTGGTGACTTCCTGGGCACCAGCAGGCCTGTAAGAGTCCTGCAGCCAGCTCCGTTCATCCTCACACTGTCCTGTCAGGTTGGTGACCCCATGATTCTCAATTTCAGAAGACTCTGTAGTCAGAGTCTCCAGTAGCGGAGACTCCCCAGGGCTGTCCACACCTGCAGCATGGGAGCTGACGGCCTGGCCTTGCAGGGCTGCAAGGGACACAGGAGGGCTGCTGTGATGGGTCCTGGGGCTGGGTCACCTGCCTTGGCACTCAAAACGCAGGGCCTCCTGGTGCAACCTGCCATCCAAGTCCTGGTATAGCTCCTGTGACAGGGTGCTACTCCTGTGCTCCAGGAGCAGGTGGAGGGGAAGGTCTCCTGCTGCATAGGCTGTTCTGCCTGGAGATGCCAACTGGGTCTCCTTCTCCCTCTTCTCAGAGCCAGACCTTCTCTGCCTTTGGCGACCCACCCAGTCCCCCTCCCCCAAACTTGTTTTACTGCATTCTCAGTGCTTCTTCCATTCCAACGGTTGCCAGTTCAGGGGCTGGCCAACTCTTCTCTGAGTCCCTGTTAGGACATCAGTTTGCCAAGCCGGGAGCCATGGTTGTCTTACTGGGCTTGTTAGAGAGAGGTGGGGAGCAGAAGGGAGAGGAGAGGTAGCAGAGTTGAGTCTCACAGCTGAATGCCCCAGCCCCTGGGCTTTGGAGCTGCAGATTGGCCCACAGCAGGTGGGCACACACAAGCAGCATACATGTGGACACTCGGTGTGGGGGCTTGGCAGACTGAGTACCACCTTCACCACCACCGCCAGCAGTGGGGGACCATCAGCAGACTGTCCCCAGCCCACAGAGGGAAGACAAGCATGGCTCATCCAGCAGCCAGCAACAAGGGGGTCTGCACCAGCGATGGCTAGCATTCGAGGGTGTTCCAGAGGCCAGGGACTTTTCAGAGACAGTGGTAAGAGGGCCACAGAACAGACTGGGGAAGGGGAATTGGTGTTTTGGATTGTGGGATTTGAGGCCACTGTAGAGAGGAAGGCAGATTAGGAAGCAGAGCTGTTTAGAGAGGAAAGGTAGGAGTAGAGGAATAAACTGGAGATAAGGCCTTCAACTTCACCCGTGCGGAGCAACCAGGCACCCCTTCCGGGGCCTTGCTGAGGGGGAAGGAGAGGTACAGTAGAGAGAGGAGCCCCGACAGGCTGCACAGGACTGCTAGGCAGGATGTGTACTGCACAGGGACTCCAGGGAGTCTAGCCAGAGCCCATAGGATACAAGTGTTCTGGCTAGCGGCTCCCTCTACCAGCCACTGGGGTTCTCTTCCCTGAGGCCCACTAATGCCAGCGGAGGCCTGGGGTGGGCTCACTATTGTCTGTCTATCCTTTCTCTATAAGAGCAGTGCAGGGGAAGACCCCAGGTTGCTCGGGTGGCAGGGACACAGGTGGGAGCTGCTCCCCTTCCCGCCGGGCAGCCTCTGGTTGGCCCTGGGCAGGAAGCCGGCTGTACCCCTCCCTTGCTGGCAGGTGGGTGGCCCCTCATCAGCCTGATGTGGAAAGTGAAATAACTTCTTCCAATTACCCTCGAATCTGGAAACTTTTTGTGCCTTGGACATTTCCTCCAGCCCAGGAGTTAATCAGCCCCTGGGCCGTCCCCCGCTGGGCCAGGTTGTGGGGGCAGCAGGGGTAGTTGTACCCTAGAAAATTATTTCTCATCATCAATTATTGCCCATTAGAGCTAATGGTGGCATTTAATCACCACACACTTATCGGGGGTGTTTTAAGCCACTGGAATGGCTTCCCTTCCACCTCCTCCCCCACCCTGCTCTCTCCCGAGCACAGCTCCAGCCATTGCCAGAAATATATATTTTTTTAAAAAGCAAATCACACATCTGATACCATTTTGTTTGAAAAATGAGCTGCTCTCCCCTTTTTTGTGTCTGCTGGTCACATAGCCAGCGAAGTGTGGGGGCAGCTGCCACAGAGCTCTCGGGGTGCATTCCCAAAGCCTGAGGAAGTGGGACCACTCCATCTCTATGGCTCTAGTAGGGAGAGGGTGTCAAGGTCAATAACAGATGAGGAAACTGAGGCACAGAGCAGGGAAGAGTGTTCCGAACATCCCCAGGGATGGTATTGAGCTAGGTTAGTCAGACCCAGTGTCTTCTGGGGACAAAAGCAGGAGGCTTTGGTGGCCTTGGGGTTGGGACAAGGCCAGACGGATTGCTGGATCTCACCTGCTCTGGCTCTGCTGAGACCAAGTGTCAGAAAAGAACTTCTGAACAACAATTCACACGTCTAGGTGGGAAGTGAGGAGGACCCGACCTCTGCTCAGCACAGACAGATGCTCCAGCCCGTGGGGCTGCTCCTGATGAGTTCCTGACACCAAACACTCTGGGAAGAATCTACTCCTTGCCTTCCTCCCAAAGCAGGGCTGCAGCCTCTGGGTCTCAATTTCCTAATCTGCAAAATGGGGTCCTGCTTCTCCCGAGGGCTTGGCTGCTGTAAGGACTCCAATGTGAAGAGCCACAGTGGATAGCTGTGTGACGGCCACAGAGCAGCTGTCCCCAGAGAAACTCACAAAGGATGAAGGGGAGGCAGGTGCCAGATGCAGGCTGCTGCCCAGCACAGGTCTGGCATAGCCTTAGACTACACAGTCCGGTGAGCTGGCTGGATCCAGTGTGTTCTTTGGGATGCAGCTCTAAGCTGCATCCTCATGGGTGTGGGTGCACCTTGCTGTCGAACGCTGTTCCTGGAAAAGGAAATCAGGCACCTCGGAAAGATGGCTGACTCCACAGCTGGGCACAATCACTGCAGTGCAACCCCAAGTATATGGTAATAAGAGAGAGTAAGGGAGTCCTAAAAAGCAATGAGCAGGCCTGCAGTGGCATGGAAGGGGCTCCCACTGGCCGAATTAAAGACAAACTGCACAGCAAGTTAATTAAGCAGCGCAATTATTAGAACCACTGAAAATTAGGAATTTGTAATCCATAATTATATTAAATAGACACATAGCAGGGGAGATGCATGGCCAACTGGTGAGTGGGGAAAGAGGACCTGGAGTAGGAAACCAGCATTTCACAGCCATGGTTACAAAGCTTAGTGAAGACCCCACTCAGTGCTAACGGTGCTATGGCATGGCTGCAGGCTGAGGCGTTTGTGCGCTCACAGGAGCCTCTCTCAGTGCACAGATTAAATGCAAAGAAAGAGAGAAAGCTCCATAGCAGAGACATCAGCCCACATCACAGCCAGGTGCCACAGTCCACTGCCACAGAGCGGCCAGTGGCAAGGTACTGGGGAGCACCAGTGCCTCACAGCCCGTGCCCAGGGAAATGAACCATGGCCCCAGAGAGGCAGAAGCCAAGTGGGAACATTCTACTAAAGAGACTATTGTTCAAAAATGCCAGGGGCGTGGTAGCATACTGCACCTCTAATCCAAACTGTCTGGGAGCCTGATGCACCCACTGTCTGGGAGGGTGTAAGTTTGAGCCCAGCCTGGGCAACACAGTGATTTAGTGAGATCCTGGTGAAATTTTAAACTTTTTAAAAAGATCTGGGGAAGTAGCTCAGCAAGAAGGCCCAGGGTTCAATCCCCATTACCCCCTCTCCACATATACACACATACCAAAATTCTGAACGACAAAGAGACTGTAAAGACCATTTCAGACAGAAGGAGACCAAGATGTATAATAACTAAACACAATGCCTGGCCCAAGATCAGATCCATGCTAGAAGAAAAACCAGTGCTACAAGGGACACTCTGTGGTTTGTTGATAAAACTGACACATTGATGGCAGGTTAAAATATCGTTAGGGTTAAATTTCTTGATATTGAGGATTACATATGAGCAGAACCCTGTTCTGGAAACACAGAAGACAAACTGAAATATTGGTATAGGCCACTGTGTCTGCAGGTTACCTTCAAAGAGAGATAGAGACAGAATGAATGAGCAAGAACAAATAGTAAAGTGAATAATAGAAAGTTAACCGTAAGTGAGAAGCATGTAAGCATTCTTTTCTGTATATTTTCAGTCATTCACAAATAAAATGGGAGTGTCAGTGTTGTGGATAGAAAACAGCTTGTAAGACACTAGTGAGAGATGGACGCCTAGAGGATAACTATCTGGGTAAAGGCCTGAAGCATGAAAACCTCATGAGTGTTCGATAGAAAGGGAGCACCATGTGAGAGGTCCTGGGGTATAGTGGGACAGACTAGGTGGCTGCTGTGGTTTGGAAAAATGTCTCCTAAAGACCTTGTGTCAAAGGTTGGCCTCCAGCCTGGAGCGGCTGTGGAGCCTTCGAGAGGCAGAGCCTGGTAGGAGGAAGCTGGGGGTGTGGCCAGGAAAGGGCTACTGGGCAAGACCCTGCCTCTCCCTTGCTTCCTGGCCACCATGAGGTCAGCAGGCACCCTCTCCACATGCTCCCACCATGATGCTTGGCCTTGCTGTGGGCCCAAAGCCATGAGCCAGGCACCCACCCAGTGAGGCCTCTGAAACCATGAGCCGAAACAGTCCTTTCCTGCTTCACTGGGAGCTCGCAGGTGTTTGGTTACAGCAACAAAAAGTGGGCTATCTCAGTGGTGCTGTGTGGGAGTGGTGGAAGGTGGCAAAACTGAGGATGTTGGCAGTGATCTAGAGGGGAGTTTGGGATTTAGTCTAAGCACACTGGTCCTGTGGTCCTGGAGGCAGCCAGGTGGGCCAGCGGGTGAGCAAAATAGGCACCCAGGCTGCAATGCTGGAAAGGGCTGAGATATTGAGAACTGAACAGGAAATTTAACTTAAAGAAGAAGGGGCTGGAGACCCCTGGTTCCTAGGGCATGGAGAAAGCTGCTGGACCCAAAGGGGAGGGAGCAGTGTTCAGTGAACAGTGAGATCCACTTGCTGTCCAGGCTTCTGAAGGCCAGCTCTGAGCTCGTCCTGGGCCTTCAAGAGCAGCCTGGAACCCTGGGGAGACAAGAGAAGCTGAGCTCAGAAGCAAGACAGCATGTGGGAAAAGGGTCTTATGGCCGGCGATGGGCCCACTCCCCCTCATGGAAGGAGCAGAGTGAGTCTCCTGGTGCCCAGGGAACCTGTAGGAGTTTTGGACCCCAGACACCACCTATTCCCCACAGTCTGCATCTCTAGCTGATTGTGGGAAACCGGTGAGGCCCACAGATGAGGGAGCCAGAGGTGGAGGGAGCATGAAGCAGGGGCCATGGGGAAGGGTAGGGAGGCTTTCATGGTCTCCACCTGCCCCACAGCCCCCAGCTCAAGAGACTCCCTTTAGCCCCAGGAGCACGAACCCCCACCTCTGTCTGTGGGCAGAGCCTGCTCTCTGGGCCTCCATCAAGAACACTCCCTGGAGGGGACCCTGAGGTGCGTTGCAGAGATGAGCAAGACAGACAGAACGCTCACACTGTCCCTTCTGACACCTTGACACATGGTCCCTTGGCACTCAAGTCATGCCCTCTGGGTGACCTTGGACATTCTGTGGTCCAGAGTGACTTTATTATTGCTCTCTCA
>NDGN011459327.1:5731-19207 GCA_002564285.1 Tympanoctomys barrerae | reverse complement strand
AGGGGAATAGAAACTTAAGAAAACGGCTGACACTATTATAAAATGGATACCAATTAATGGCCTTCCACAGGTATAAGTGCCTGTCAGGCAAGCACGTGATCCTGAGTTCAATCCCCAGTAACAAAATAAATAAATAAAAAATAATATAGCATAGCATAACGATTGTTCTGGTTTAGATATAAAACTTCTCACAGTATGAGGTTTTTTTTCTTTACTTTCCTAGAATTCTATAATCCAAGTCCTAGGATTATACAGAAAGTTGGGGAAGATGCAAATTCCCATTTGGCCAGCTAAGACGTCTTGATCAGAAATTCAGTCAAACTGTGTTATGGCTTAATGGTTAGAGATTTAAGGCTAGAGACAATTCCTAAGGGGAAGCAGCTTCCAACACAATTCTATGTAAAACCCTCTTTACAGTTGATATATTAATATCAGCTTTGGGTCAGTATCTATCAGAAGTGACTGGTTTGACCCCATGAAGTCCCAGGATTAAATAATTAATTAAATAATTACATCCCAGGATTACATAATTACATAATTACATTAATAATAATACTCAATTCTTTTTAACCACTTTCTATTTTTATTTTCTAGTTCGTACAGCCAGCGATTTCACCCACATGCAGGTTGCTTCTAATTTCCTCCCCATCTGCCTTCTTTTCAGTCTTATTTTCTAGGGATTTCAGCCACAACTCCATAAGCCGTCCCACTGATATTTTTGCTGAAGCTTTTGCTTTTCATTCCTTAATAATTAAGATGGGGCTGACATGGTCTGGAGTGGCACTGTGACCAAGGGACCCGGATTCTGTCTCCATATCACAGTTATTCTTTTCTACAGGACCCCAGGGAAGATATGCTAATAGAATAATAAATAAGTGGGGATAAACTCATGCTTTATTATTTGGAAAAGCCTTGTAATACCACCATCTACTTACAGTTTGGATTTCTGTAATCATTTTATACTATAAGGATGTACCAATAAAAACATTTAAAAGAATAAAATGGTTTACATAAAAGAATATTCCTGCTATTAAAATAAGTGAAGGGTGAAAAAGCCTAAATATGTTTTATGAGAAATCATGAGCCAATCATCTGCAAATCATTTTGGCTTTGTAACCTAATGAAATGTGTATTTATATCTGGGGCTGGAGAGATAGCTCAATAATCTAAACCCATGCCCAGCAAGTGTGAGGACCCAGATTCAATCTCCAGGACTGCAGGCCATGCCGGCCCCATGCCAACCATGGCACGCACCTGTAATCCCAGCACTGGGGAGGCTGAGACAGGAGGATCACTTATAGTCTGCGCTGTGTAGCAAGACCCTGTGGGTAAATAAATAAATAATAATTTAACAAAAGAAAGACAAGTACATATATCTTTTCAACAGAAAAGAAAGGAAAGAAGAAGAAAAAGGAAAACAAAAGAGGGAAGGAGGTGCACATGTGTGGTGGCCATACCCATGCCTGCCATACTTCTAGCCCCTTTGCTATTCTAGAGAATGAAGCTGTTATGATTATCATAACAGCTCAGGTCACTTAGAGGGAAGCCCTAGAAAGGTAAACAAGGACCCAGACAAAAGCATGAACCACTTTCCTTTAAGCTTCAAATATTCTTTGTTGTTTCTTTGTTAAGTTTCAAGGAATAAAATGAGCACCATGATCTTGTGCATAAACATTCTTCTCCAAAGCACCACCACACTTTAAAGAGGAACAGCCGTGCATTGGATTCCCTCTTCTGGGCAGTTCCTACCTTTCTGAACTTAGCCAAATTACTTTTCTGAGCCTCAGGTTTACTCATTTGTCAAATTAGTTCAATTCTCCTTGCCTTCCAAAGCTGTCCTGATAGCTAAATATAGTCATAGGTATAAAACATTAGACCTATAAAATGCAGTGGAAAAGAATGCTTTATTCACTCAGAAACTACCTCGGCTCTTCAAATTAAACATGTTATTCCCCTGTTACATCCTAACCTGAAGAATACAGCTCACTTTTGTTGTCTGGCTGATTTGGGTTATGACATGACACAATATAACTGGCACCTACCCTTGCATAGTCATGAATCTTCAGCTTCTCCACCTATAATATTGACTATAATCATAATCACTCGCTTCTCTGAATTTTGAAGTTAAATTAACTTCTGAAGACTAGTGTATTATTATGAAAATGAGTGAAATAAGGCCATTTCCAGTCAGAGAGAACTTATATAAGTCATTCTTAACATAATTGGGTGTATAATTGCTGATAGCTGTGGGAGATCCTCAATAGCTGAATGATTGTGACTACAAATCTTGGAGAATGTGTTTTCACGTTGACTATAATTCACTGAACAGAACGAATCCATGATCATTCACCTACAGTCATGTGTAGACCTATACACAAATAGCATTTTTATAAGGTTCTTTTCTTGTTTCATACATGTTAGACAAATGTTCCATTATCATGAGAGAATATTTTTTATCCATCCAGTTTTGTGGTCCAAGTGCTTAAAAACCAAAATTATATCAGCCCCCAAAGGAGGCTTGTTTATAATAAAATCAATGAAAGTGAGGCAGGAATTGCTCAGAATTTTAAAATATAGCCTCCCTCTTAATTTCCTTTCATGTTCCACAAAGGAAATCCTCAATTACTACTGAGTAGGACAGATTTCTCATAGCTACAGCTCGATTTGCTGCAAGCATCCACCCCAGTGGCTCCACTTCTTGGCTGGTTGCCTTCAAAAGGAACAAAACTTATAATGTTGCCCTCATCTTTCAAACTCAGAACCACACACTGCAGGAAAGCAAACCATCAATAAAGATAAAAATAAAATGTTCTATTTTATTTTAAGGACTCTCAAATTCACAGCTTCTCTCTCCCACATGGAGTCAATAATTACTCTTAAGTGCAAATTTCCATGTACACAATTGCCAATCCAAAGTGCAGCTCACTTTATTAGAAACGTTGAACATAGGTGCAGCTCATTCTACTGAGGAAGAATGAATAAAGCAAGCACACAATTAGCTGGAGAAGGCCAGGTTACCATGGCAACATGGGGAGGTGAAACCATCTTTCAAACTTTTTCAGTACCTTGTGTCAAAGGAAACTTGGAGCGCTTTCATCCTTCTTCCTAGGAAGAGAAAGACACAGTTTGTCTCCATCTGAAAAGGACATCTACTTCTTTATGGTCCTCACCAAGTGACATTAGCTGCGAAAGTGAAGAAGGTATGTATACTAGTGAATGACAAGAGTAGAATATCGCCAGTACCGTGGAATAAAAGTAGGTCACTTCTCACACTCAAAGCATCCTAACCCTGTTCCTGACTCAAGTAAACTGGCCTTCTTGTCTCCAGATTCCTCATAAGCCTATATGACCCACAGCTGTCAATTACCATTGGATAAATTCTGGCACATTAGGAAGTTTTCCAGAACATACAAAACCAAAAAATATTACTTGTGAAATTATCATAGTTCTGATATGAAAACAATTTAAAGAAAATAAAAACCTACAACACGGTATCTCTATGGAACATAACAACTGAAATACTTGCAAATCTCTTATATGTTGAAAAGCAACATAAGCTAGAAAGGTCTGTAATTTCTTAAATCATAAGCCTATTAAAGCAGGTCAAAAATGTGGCTACAATTAGAAACTTACTGTAAACTTTGACCTAGAGTTGATAATTATTCCCAAAGTTTCAAAAACAGTGATTGTCTCAGTAGGTCTTGAAAAATGACTAGAAAGGTGTTGTTCCCATGTATATATACATAATCCTTTGACTCCAAGAGGCTATACTTTGTAAACACAGTGGAAGTAGAACTGAAGTCTTAAGGCTATTGCTAAAGTCCAGCTCTGAAAATAAAATATGTTATACCAACTCACACTAAAGAGAAGTGCTAGAATTTCTTACCATCCCTATGTATCTCTAACCTCAAGCCATATTGGGGTAAGAGAGCTACTGAAAGTGTCACTGTTTATCAGAAGATACTGACTTTCCATACCAATGTGCTTTTCTGAGCTTCAGAAGCCTCAGTTGCTCTTTCCCCCAGAAGTTCTGTCAAATTTCTGTACTGATGAAGAGCAAAACAAACTGCAGAGACCTCTCCCTTGTGCTCCTCACAAAAGAGCTAGTGGCTGAATACTTTTCATATGAAGGGGATTCAAAAACTCTATGACCATTTTATCAAACAAGCAAAGTAGGCCTCTTCTCTCTTGCCATCTCCAACTCATATCTTGGAGGAAAGAGGCAAGTGCAAGCATAAGGAAGGAATTAGCAACGAAATATGTAAATATGTTCCTGATTGTTTTAAAAAATCTGACTATGTCCTTCCTTGTAGAATCTGACTCAGGAAGTGTAAGGTAGGGCTCAGGAAATTGATTTTTTAGTGCCATTTCACCACGATGTAGGAAATATTATTCTAAGGAACAAGCAATATCACAATGGGAACAGATTTTTATAAGTTATTTCACACCAATGAAAGGGAAAAATGTAGGCTGGAATATACAACAGTGATGATTGAGAGATAACCACAACCCCCAAATACCAGGATCAGGAATCCAGAGCACTCTCCAAGCTCAGTGTCCCCCCTGTGGTAGACGACAACACACAATTGTAAGCTGCACAAATTCTGCCATCACATCAGCAGATCACACTGTGGATGACTAGTTACAGTCAGAATAGTTCTTGGAAATGAAATCATGGGCATCATTTCAAATCTATGTTAACTTAGAGCAGAAATCTCACCTCTAACCAAACAAATTTTAAAATAAATTCTGATGAGCAATACTTGTATTCTTTTCCATCAAATCCACTCTGGGCCTATTGCAGGTCATGCACCCAGAAAAGACTCGATAGTAAGAACTTTGCACTTGTAAAAGTACAAAATAGATGCCCACACCTGGAAGAAACTCATGAGTTGTATTTTTAATTCTGTAAGTAGGTCAATTTTATAAAAATGACTACAATTTCAACAAACAGGACAAAAATTTTTAAAATGGCTTTTAAGTGGTCCTTATATCTGTTAATTTTCCACATTATCCAGCATATGAGAGAAAATAATATCATTTTAGCAGGACTGGCCGTGCCAGGTTTCCAACCAAGTTGACCTGAGATAGGCTATAACCACATCTCTCTCTATTTCCAAAAAATATGATGTGTTTTAGTTGACTAATAGAAGTCCAACAGAAAAATGGGGAACAAGTTAAAAGCCTTCATTCCTATTTTATAGTCTATCATCCTTTTTGTTTTGTTTTGTTTTGTTTTGTTTTGTTGAGGAAGAGGAAACATGGTAGAGAAAATAAAACTGTCTTTATCATTATCCACATAAGCAAGGAAAGGTAATAGAGGAAAGTGCTAAGTGCTATTTTTAAGTTAAAATATCTAGAACTTTTCAAAGCATTTTCTTTTGCTTGGAACATCATTATGAATTCCAAGATTAGGAGCTCAGAGGATTGCTTTGTAAAATTGGATGAAGAAAACATGGAGTCACTTGCACTATCCAGGGACAAAAGAGACAGAAATGGAGAGAATAAAGGTGAAAAGTAGCCAACAAGCTATGAGACAATAATCTATGAGAAGTGATCCAGCTCATGAAAAACCTTAGATTGTGGAAGATTTAAAAATTTCATCCTGATATAATTTGAAATATTTGTACTGCTGCACAATAAAAGTCTCTCCTCCCTTCTCCACGTTATCAGTACAGTCAAGTGAACACAGTTGCACTGTGAAAATAACTTTTTATGGAAACTGGGAAAAGCTTGAGGTTCATATTTCAGATTCCACATAGCAGCAAAAAAGGAGCAATCATGGGTGACAAATGCCTGGATTAAAAGAACTCTGGGGGCTCAGGCACTTTGAGTGAAAGGTGAGCCTGAGAAAATAACCCTTTTCCCAACAAGTCTTTGAAAAACTACATTATGTAGAGAGGGAGATCCTAAATGAACTTACTAAATTTTAGGAGAAGAAAAACCTATTCTAACATCTCAGTTTGCAAGAAAAACAAGTTATGGGGCTAAAGAGATATCTCAGTAGAATAAGCACCTGCCTGGCAAGAGCAAGGCCCTGAGTTCAATCCCTGGTACTGAAAAAAAAAAGTTATAATAAATAGAAAATTAATTTTTGAAATTTATTCACTTATGATTTAGATCTTACCTGCTTCATTTGTTCAGAAAATGAGAACATAACATGGTGGCATGAACATGGATAGTTACTGGATCATGGTGGTATTATACTCACTAGTTGATTAAGCCATTGATAAGAGTTCCTCATAGGTGAATGTGGTATTAAAAAGCAGGGCCCAGGGCTGGGGAGATGGCTCAGCGGAATAAGCGCTTCCCTGTCAAGTGCATGGGCCTGAGTTCAATCCCTGGTTCCACCAAAAAAAAAAAAAGCAGGGCCCAGGGGAGAGGAGGTGGGTTACTGGGGCATGTCTTTGGAGTACTTCTCCTCTTGCCCTCTCCCCCAGATTTCTAGCTCTTCCTACCTCTCCTTTTTCCTAGCTGCAAAGGGTTGAGCAGATTTCCCCCATCAAACACTTCTGTGGTGCCATTTCTGACTTAGAACCAAGCAGACATGGACTGATCCCTCTGAAACCATAATCTAAATAAATTTCTCCTCCTTTAACTTGCAGGTGTAAGATATTTTCCCAGCAATGGTAATATAACTAATACATTCATTTATAGGCTTACACTCGAGGAAACAATTGTTTACCAAACTTCCAGGGATATTTTTCTTCTTTCTGTGTGTATGGCCATATGTATACAGAAATACTTGAGGAAAAAATTACATTCAAAGCCTGGGCTATCCACGTGTATATAAATGCATGGCCATTTTCTTTAAATAGACTCATGCAATTTTTTATCATAAATTTTGTCATCTCCAGTCTCCATATCAGCCTTCCTAAATTTTTCTCTAAATATCACAAAATTTTACAGAAGAAGATAAAAATACTCACAGTGCCATGGACAGAAACACTGTCACATCGTAATCTATAAGAAATGTGTAATGATTATGGGCTGCATGGAGTTGAATTTAGATAAAAGTCATTCAGGCTTCAAAGGAATGATACAATCTGAGTTTGCTTCATGCCTGAGAGATTCCATGAAAGGGATGCAAAGTGATTTCTCTTCCTACCAACCACTCAATACCAAGGACAAAGGCAGTAGACCAATGAGAAAGCAGGGAAGCCAATGCTATGTGTCCCTGTGGCACTAATATTTTGAACAGTACTCGATTTTTCCACTTATCCTCTGGAACACATGTGGTGACATAGTCATGCTGACATGAAGGAATTCTAAAAGTCAACTTCTGTTGCAAGCTCCTTCAGAAAATATGTTCATAAGTTTTACCCCACAAAATGTTGTACTACATCAGTTGTACTATATCAGACATAAGGATTATGTGATTTTAGGTTAGATTATATTAGATTACTAAAACTTCAGATCAAGAATTTCCTTCCAAATAAACAAATGGGAATTCTAAAGTGGTAAATATTTTTTTTTTTTTAGTCTGTGTTCTTGTAGCTACTTTATTGGGCATAGAAGTACATAATGATTCCTCTTGTCCCCTCAATTGTGAATTTGAAACTACCTACCCTGTAAGTGAGTTTTATTGTTTGTTTCATTGTTTTTTGGTGCCAGAAATTGAACTCAGGGCCTTGTATTTGCCAGAGAGGTACTTGTGCTACTGAGCTGCCTCCCCGGGTCTTATAAGTGAGTTTTAAATAATATATTTACTGTATGTTTTGCAAAACAAATAAAGAGGTTTCTATCTTCCCCCATTTTTATTATTTTTATTTTATTTATTTGTTTGTTTATTTATTTATTTAGACAAGACCAGAAGGAACATAGTTTAAATAGAAAAAAAATGGCTATAAACATAAAGTTTTTCTTAAAGTGCATTCAGCAACTTCTACAGGATTTATTTAAGAAATTAAAATCAGCAAAATATACTGTGCCCAGAATTTTTTTAACCTAGAGGATCATACTAGAAAAATAGAGGTATTAGTTTAAATCAAGAAGTCAAAAACATTACCTAAGTAAAAATTAATAAGAAAAAATGATTGGACATGAAGCAGTAAGACTAATATTTAATAACTACCAAATTGAAATAACTGAGCTATAAAGAGCAACATTACCAAATTAAGCTCTTTATGATAGATATGTGTCACTTTTGATGAGCAGCTGTCACATGGATTACTCACAGGGGTCAATCTGGAAAGTTAAAAGTTACCCTAAAGTTGGTTTCCTCCCCTCCTCTTCTTTGCACTCATATCCAAAACTGGTTTAAAGACCGATATGCAGTAATTAGACACAAAAAGTGGCATCCCAGGTTGCTATGGAGTCTGAAACTAGACCCATTCTTAGTATCTCTCTGAAACCTCATGAAATATTTTAATATAAATTATATCTCAAGACAGTGAGTTTTTCACTGTAGAAGTTCATTCATCACATTTTCCCAGTGAGTGATGTGCTCAGGTTTTCATTTTGGCATTTTGGATATTTCTTCTAGCCAGGGAAGGTATTTTCATTCTGTTGTTTTTTAGTAAAATAGTGATTATTGAGATGGGCCTTGGATAGGTAAGACACTGGGGGGCACAGGCTACAGGATGGACAGCTTTGGGACAAAGGATCCCAAAGATACAAGTGCAACATAAGAACTATAAAGGAATATTGTATAGTAGTCTAAAACTTTGCTAATGAAGAGCTTTTCAGTGTTTTTAACCACAAAAGGACAGGATGACTGCAGATGACATACTTCTTTGTTTGATTATAGTAACCACCTCACATGTAAAAGTATATCAAAATATCATGCAGTATTCCTTAACTATAAACATAAAATAGAATAAATTGATACCACATTTTTTGTTTTTAACACTCAGATACATTTTCACATTTTCTTCTCGCTCCAAGTTCAATTTTGTTAATTACACACACTTAGTCATTATGATTACAAAATCGTAATTATATCTAAGTGATTTGACAGTGGCAGATACCCATTATGGGAGTGTGAATTCTGAGCTTGCTTTCTAAACTATTATCTGTCATTAGATATAAGAAATTGCAGTCAATTTTCACTGTGTTATCTAATGTGTCACTCATAGATGTAACAAATGCTTACAAATGTACTTAGATCAAAATCCAAACACCAATTTCTTTGTGAATTTTCATTATATTGAAACAAATACAAGCCTGTGTGTACAAAATATATTGATAAATATGCAATGTTCTGATGCTATTATTCAAGTCTCTTACATCACAAATTTAACACATAATTTGCATTCACTAAAGCAAGGTTTTTGAAAAAAATTGATAATGTATTTGCTAAGAAAAAGAAACAGGTCACTTAACTTGTAAAATTAGTTATTTTATGCTTTAGTAATTTTCAGAGCCAGAAAAATATAGATTAGAATATACCTCTACTTATTAAGGGTTATTCATATATCCAAATCTAATGAATGCATCAAAAAGTATATATCACATATATTTTTAGACTTTTTAAAGAAAATATCTTTGATAAGCATTGTCCAAATCATGTGGCATCTATAATTTTACAGAGACTACTTGCTTTTCCAATATTATATTATAAAGATGGATAACACACTAGTTTTAAAAATTTGTAATTTCAACTTTCTTTTATCAAAAAAATTCCTCCGGTCAATTTTTAGGTGTAATAACATTTGTTCTCACCAAAGCTCCCACAATCTTGAAGACCCAAAGGACAAGTTGGCCTGTTGAATGGTCCCAAAGACTCACTTCACCTTCTGTCTCCCAGAGCTTTTCCCAAATGCAACCCAAGAAGGCTGCAGAAACAGACTGAGAAAACTACTGAAGAGCACTGAATATTTTAGCTCCACGTTGGGATAAAGTGTGTTGCAGTCCTTCAACAGAACACTCACTGACCCTGCTGCCGGACAAGGTCTGGTGCTGTAAATCTTGTACGAGCGGCAGGCATTGAATTCACAGCTGCTGCTTCTTTATGGTCTGAATGGGTAATAGTGCTCGTCCCAGACTGTGTCATAAATTCCTGTGTTATCTCCAGTGAATTTCTAAATATTAGCTGTTTTTTGGCTTGAATTTTCTGGGGTGTTTTCTTCCCTTTTCTCTGCTTCATTTGTGAAATAAGCTTACTGAAAAAAAAAGTATGAGTATTGTGTCACTGCTATTCTCTAGTAGTCATTTTCACTTTTGGTAACAGAATCCTCAAGATCTATCTGGATGTGTGGCTGCCCAGTTGCACATTCATTTCTCAGGCATCTTGGTGCCATCAGTGGAGGATCATGAGCCAAGGGGCTGTAGGTGAAAGTGATGTGTATAACTTTCAAGTCATCTTCCAAGGGCAATTGCTCTGACATGGTCCACCCCTCGCCCTTGTCATGGAGGATGCTGTGGCAATGATGGGAAGGATTTCACCAGACAAAGAGTAGATAATGCTAGAAATGTCTCGCTAGACCTTTAAATTTCTATGCCTGGAACTAAACTTAAATGTCATCTATGTCAATGTGGGGGGAGGGGAGGTTCTGTGTATAACAGTTTAATGCATCATAATGAAAATATAAATCATCACTGAGGTAAGTTATGTGTAACACACACAGGGAGTGGGGCTCAGGCTGGGAAGCTGCTGATCATTTTACAATATGGAAGATTATCAATATACTGCTTCTATAGCTCAGGGGACCTGGTGAGGGAAGGCTAGAAGACAACCATATGATGGCTGCTTTTGCTGCTTTTGTGCTATGGGAGAAAGAGCTCAAGCAAGAAGTTTTCCAACTGGCAGGCAGAAACTGAGAGGGAAAACCTGTGCTGTACTTATAGCCTATAGTCAAAGATAAATGAAAAACCATAAATTTGGGTATTTGCAGCACTGGAAAAATCAAATGTTCTTGAACCCCATTAAATAGCAAAAAGTAAGACTTTTAGGGCAACCCCACATGCAAAAAGCGGTACTTAGCTTATCTTTTCAACTGACCTCGGAATACTAACACTAAATTAAAAACAAAAAAATAAAAATGGAATATACAACCTGGTTTTTTTTAAAAAAGAAGATTTGATATGTTTAAAAACCATAACCAAAAAAGATTTTTGTGTGTGATTATTTTCACATAAAACTTCTGGACACAAATGAGACTGATTTTTATGAAGTTTTGGGGGAAATTTTATTGCCAAATAAATGTCCTGTGTCCAGAGATTGCTAAAGTAAATCAGTCACCCGTTACCATCTCTGGGGGACTGGGTCCAGAATTCCCCTCTCGATATCAAAATCCAAGGTCACCAAAATCTACATAAGTTCAATTCACTGGTATAAAATGTAATGTTGGCATACAACCCATACAATCCTTCTGTCTACTTTAAAATCATCTCTATCTTACTTATAGCAAGGAAAGTACTGCAAACGCTGTGTTATGCCATATTGTTATGCCAAGAAAAATGTCTCTACATATTAAGTACAGAGAAACTGTTTTTAGTCTTCAGCTAGCTGATTCCATGGATATGGAAGTCCCAAACGAGGAAAAACAACTATACCACAAATGTGGTGTCTTAAAATAACATAAATCTATTCTCTCACAGTTCTGCTGTATAAAAGTCCCAATTAAGTAGTTGGGTTTGTTTCTGGAGCCTTTCAGGCAGAATGCATTCTATGCCTCCCTCTCTCTTTGCTCCTGGAAATTACCAGCAATCCTCAACAGTCCTTGGCTTAGGGCTACGTCACTTCAATTTCTGCCTTCGTCCTCATGTCATGGTCTCTTCCGTGTACCCTTTCTCTCTGCCTCTCCATCACGAGGCTCCTTGGGATGGGGTCTAGAGCAACCTAATGATCCAGGATCTTATGCCGAGATCCTGGACCAAACTGCACAGGCCTTTATTCTGCACTCATTACTTCCAATGATTAGGGCCTTTGGAGACAACTGTTCACCTTTCACAGTAGGCTCAAATAAACATTTTGTTTCATCATAATCATAATTAATAGATAATTCTGCACCATTAAAGTGCTGGCTGAAAAACCTGAATGGTGTCTAGATGGTCATATTTTCTACTTTGAAGATGGAAGAAAAATAACAGAATAATACTTCAGAGGGCAAAGATAAAGGCAGCAAGAAGTGGGCAACCAGGAACATATCTTTCTACCAAGGCAAGAAACTTCTACCAGGAAAGACTATAACCACCCTGCACCACTAATTGCTGGATATGCCCACATTTTCCACCTTAATATGAAAGTTTAATTCTTCCTATAGCTTTTCCATTACATATTAGGTACTGAGGACTGATGGAATAGCTTCTTTTACTTTATAGTTTGGGGGACAACACAGGACTGCCCCCATGAGAATAAACATCACCAAAGATCCCAGATTGTGAGCAAAGAACAGCAACTACATTGGATTTATAGTTTTCTCTCCCAGAAGGAGGTGTTTTATGTAGGTAGGTCAGCAGGGATAGTTGGGTGACCGAGCAATAGATCCTGGTAAAGCCTCCTGCCATCCCTAGCTCCTTGGAGTAATAGGAACCCCAGAATTTAAGCTGGCCCTGGCCATCCAGCTAAAAATTACATTTTTCAATTTCTCTGTCAAGCAAGTATGGTGTTGTGACTGAATTTAAATCAAAGGATGCAACTTCTTCCTCTCCATAAGCCTTTTCTGCCTACACTAACTTCTTATTCCTTACCACTGGGTAGAAATACAATAGGGGTCACTACTAAAGCATTATGTTGGGGTTCAACAATCACTGATACTCACCGCAAAACAATTATGCAAGGCTAAACAAGCTTCTCATTTCTAGTCTTTTTTACAATATCTTTGCAGTCAATAACTAAATCAACTTCAATCAGCTTCTGAGAACATGACTATAAAACAATGTGCAAGAGTCCAAGAAATGCAACAGGAGAAATGCACATATTGGAAGAACATGAATGCTCTGAAAGCTCACGCCTACTTTAAGAACTAGAAGTTGTCATCTTCCTCACAAAGACATACTTGTTCACTAATTTTCATTCAGGGGAAATAGAAAATCTGTTTCATGAAGCTGAAATGTTACATTTGAAAGAAAATATATGGACATCACATTGAGTGTTCACCTCACAAAAGAATATATCCATTTTAAAAAGATGTACATTTCTAATAAGTAGAGAGAACAGTTCAAATATAAGAATTTCACTGTGAAAAGTATTTCTTCATAATACAGCTACACTTCACTTTCCACAAATTGCGGTAAGGTACTTGGAGTTCTTATTCTGGAAGCAGAACATTATAAAATATTTTTACTCTCAACATTACTCATAAGTAATGACAAATGTGGTGAATAGTGCTACTTTTATAGAATAAAAAAAACTAACAAATTACTTACTCATTTTTTCTTATAATGGTACACAATTCTGCAACCTTAACATCAAAATGAATACACTATGCTTTTCTTTAACCTTACATAAAAGAAAACTAGTAATAATGAAGTACATTCTAGGCTTTGTAAATAAGTGTGTGTCTGTGTGTGTGTGTGTGTGTGTGTGTGTGT
>NDGN011459325.1:0-10864 GCA_002564285.1 Tympanoctomys barrerae | reverse complement strand
TTTTATAAATGTCCCTATACCTCATAATGAATTTAATCATTATAAACTACAAATATAATATACACTGAATAAAAATAAGATAAATTTGAGTTGTTGTGGAGCTTATATGCTATTGGAGGGAAACAGTAAGAAGGAGACATAATAAATAAGAAAAATGTATATAACACAAAAAATTCTTGAGTAAGTTATGGGGAATCCAGATAATTAATTTTAAAAAATCCTACTGATCCCCATTTTTTTGGCTGAAAATTTATCAGCATATCTGAGCAACTACATGTACTATAACTTTGTAAGAGGATTTATTCCCATGATGAAATTTCCAACTATAAGGAAGCTGTAAAGGTACAAACATGAAGTACACCATGTTTACTTAGTGATCTGAGAGCCACAGAAAGCAAGCAGAATCTTGAGGATGTGGAAATTCAAGATGGCCAGAGAAAGATGGGAGCACATCCTTGGCCTTCACAACCTGAAGCTGTGATTAAATCCTGCGACAGGTAACAGGATATCGAACCACATGACATAATGCGCATAAAATTGACCAATGCTGATCTTAAATGAATGTATGACACTTAAACCATAACATCAATGAGGGGTTAGTTTTTTTAATGTTATAAAAACTAATTATGCAAAAAGAAAAATATGAAACCAAACCTCTATCTTTCATTATACCCTAACAGTCATTAATGCCAAAATATAAAATTTTTAGAGAGCAGTAAGACCAAATATATTTATGAGATCAGAGAATGGAAAAAAAATCTTAAAATACCCATAAAAGAGCCAAAACACTAAATGGAAAATTAGGTCAAAAACTAGTAAATGAGCTTCACAGAGAGGAATGACAAGGCAGGTCGACACTTGAAAACTTGCTCCATATAATTAGTATTAAAAAAGCATGAACATGCTGTGCTGGCCCTGCCCTTGGGCATACTGAGCTAGCCACAGAGTCCTGGTCTGGTGCCACATGCCTGTAATCCCAGGGCTGGGGAGGCTGAAAGCAGGAGGATCACTATACGTGTGAGCTGCATAGTGAGACCTTGTACCAAATACATGAAAAAAAAAAAAAGAGCATGAGATTCAGTTGAACCCCTTCAACTTACAATTTACAAAGTTTTACAATATAAACTATTGATGAGATTTTGGAGCAATTGGAATGTACACACATTATTTGTGTAAGTGTAGATTAAGATTATTTTGTGAAATCATTTGTCTGTTTTTAACAGATGCAAGATGACCCAGAACTAAGGAGCTCAAGGCAGGAGGATTGCTGTGAACCTGAGGACATATAGGGCTACATAATGTGTTTAAGGTCAGACTAAACTGCACAGCAAGACCTTGTCTCAAACAGACCAAACTAAGCCACACCAAACCAAAACAGCAAACCAAAACCAAAAATTAATAAATATTGGAGGTACATGCATCTAATAAAATCATTGTATGCATTTTTCAAAGATATGCAGCAAAACATTCATTGTTGTGCAGTGGAAGCAAATATAATACTGAAAAAAGCACAGGTATCTTGCCAGGCAAAAAATGAGAGAAACAGGTAAAAGAATTTCAACCTTAACACCACTGACACACTTATGAACCTTAAGAACATAAAACTAAACAAATATAATGTCATGGGAAACAACAGTATAAATCCTATAAAAGTGAACTTATTAACTATTTAATGAAAATTAAATTGTAAACAAAAATCTAAATACTATGTAGTAATTAAATATATGTAGTTGAGTTAAAGAATAAAGATGAGATGGTCAATTCATTTGAGGAATACATCTAAAAGGACATGTAAGGTGTTGGACTTAGGAGGATCCAGAGACTTTAAATTGAATCATAAAATACTGTTTCTTAATTGGTTAGGGAGAACATGGGTTTACATTACTCTTTATAACATATGTATTTCATAAACTTTAAGTGATTAGGAAGTAAAGATTTTAAGAGAAATAAAAAATGATACATTATGTTGATAAATGTTCAGGTGAAAAGCCGTAAGCTTTGGTGAATAAGGGGTTTCAGGAGGACTGTGAACTAGTGTAAAAATACCGCAGGGAGACGCATACTTGGCACAGGTTACTGAGCATGGGACAGTCCTCCGGAATTCCAGTTAGGACTTAAATTTGTTTTGAACACAGTACAGTTCAGGACAGTGTAGAAAAAAGATCTGAAAATCATAAAGAAAGTGACTCATGAATTAGAAGTCATAGCTAAGATCAAGGCTTGTTAAACATTTTAGATGTTATATTACTGGAACAAAAAGTAAGTAAATAAATACACACTTTTTTTACTTTTATAACCTCTGTAATAATGATAGAGGATACCTGTCTTAGAAAATATCATGAGATACACTGTATATTGCCAACCTATATCTAATGCTTTATGAAGTAAAAATACAGTTATTCTCATATGTAGATGAAAAGCTTAAAACAAGTCAATAAAAATGCTTTAACATCTTTTCATTTTATATAATGTGTTTTCAGTGGTTTTGAAGATGCATTTAGGACTTCGACAGCAGATTCACGCACAGAAAGCCTTTCATGACAGGCTAATAAATGCAGTATTCCCAGACATCAGCCTCCTTTCAAAGGTGTGAAGAACATGTAAGAAAAATACCTTGTCCCTTGTGAACCCTGAATGGTGTTCAAATGGAAATTAATACTAACATATGCTTATTTATGTATTTTGCGCTGTGATGCTGTGTGGTTTGTGAGCCTCCAAACTTCAGCACCTCTGAGGAGTGCCTGGAAGAAGCAGGTGTGGGGCTGGCAGGTGCAAACGCAGGTAATTACAGGGGCCACAGGGCCTTGTAGGTTCTGAATGAGCCAGCCGTTCCCTCATATTGAATTTAAAAATTACAAGATGTAATTTTGTGTTCAGAGCAATTCAAGCCAACACTCATATTTTCTTGCCTCAAGAGCTGCTGGCCTTCAAGGGACAGGATAAAGAGCATCTATAGTAGGAGCTCTGGGGCCAGTGACAGAGGGCTCGGAAGCCTTCATGCTCTGGTTGTCCTGGCACTCATGAGACAAGAGGGAAAATAACCAAGATTTTGTTTTCTCCCACTCTCCTAAGACACAAGCTTTCCACATACATAAATAAAGGGAGGAGGGGCTATTTCTAGAGTTCCTTAATATACAGATTATACTCAACACTAGTAGTACTTACAACTCTATGTTATCCTCAAGAAAAGGTTAGGTTTAAAATTCCTGATCAAATTATTTGGGTGTATTTCTAAAATCCCAGTTGAATTTCTACTCATGGACTAGAATTCCCTATAAAGGCAAGCGGGTGGCCTCTATTATCTGGCTTGTAGAACCATATTCCTGTGGTGAGATTTGGTGAAATCAAATAAGCACCACTTTAAGTAAGTCTGTTGGTAAAGTTTGTTTCTGCTTATATTTATTATGTATTACATCTGTGCAGAGTAACCCCATTCCTATCTCTAGGCGTAGAGACAAAATGTAAGTTTTAAGCTTTTCTCGTAGCTAGAGATGAGTAGAAACTACCTGAACATCTTCACGTAGGTGAAGGGCTATTTACATTTTTGTCATATAATATTATGAGGTCTCTGTAGGCACTTAGCATACTCTCATTTCTATTTTGAGCTTGGTTTTCATTTTAATTTTTTTAATATTTAAAATCAGCATGATCAAATAGCTCAGTGGATTAAAGCGCCTGCAAGAAGGCTCAGGGGCTGCTGTGCCAGCCCTGCCCCCAGGGCACACTGAGATGGCAAATGAGACTATATGTAGTGGCCTGCATGCGCCTGTAATCCCAGCTCTTGGGAGGCTGTAAACAGGCAGATCACTATGAGTCCATTCTAGTATTGAAACTCTGAACATCCTGTAGACCCTTCCTTAAAATACAAAAATAAATACATAAATAAATACATAACATAAAATTAAATTAAATTAGCAAGAAAATACTACAAAATTATTCTTCATATATTAAACCTAAGACTGAAACATCAAAACATACCCTGTTGGGCTCCTACTGCATCTTTTCACATGAGTTAATTTTTAAAAATTAACTGTTGTAAAAAATTTAGCCTATTCTTTTTTCTTATTTTTAAAACTAAATAACCAATACTACTGTATCAAGGTGAAATAATTGTGAAGTTATACAACTGAGAAAAGTGAATGACCTCAATACATTTTGACTTGAGGAAAGCGAGTTGTGGTGAGAAATGTAGGTATTATATGAAGTGAAAATCAGCAGAAATAAAACTCATTTAAGTAAATATATTCATTTGATCATTTGACCAATCCTTGGTAATAAACTACTAAAGATGGTACCAGAAGAGGCCTATTATTTCAGGCTTTTGATTCTTGAAAAGATACTGCCTGTGATATATCCAAATAGTTGTGATTCTTATAATTTCCACTTATTTTGCTTCATTATAACATTTCTATTTGTACTGAGTACAAAATAATTTTCGTCCTTGAAATTGAACATCTAAAGCATAATCATAATTTCACTCAACTGCATATACTCTTTAGCATCCTACTGGATGGTTTATCCAGTAGGTGTGAAATAGTTCTATTGTCGATTAAATGTATACAAGCCAGAAGGTATGATTTGCATGACTTCTGGAACAGCTAAGAAAAGCACATTTTTCAGAAATATTTCTTAAAATGATGTTTATTTGAGTACTGTTTCAGAAGATGTTAAAATGTAGGTTGGTAAAGAAAGTTATGAAGGTAGAAATAGTTTAGTATAAATTCTGCAGCATATTTTTTCTGGATATAAATGCTGTATGTTAATAGATAAAAACCCCAACCACAGGGAAACATTTATCCATGTTTAACTCAAATGTACTCTCACATATACTGAATATAAAATATTTATGACAACACATCTGTGAACAACCAGCACATCAGTGCTCTTCTAGAATGTGGTTTACCCTGAAATATTTAGAAAATTATTAACATTTCTTTGTCAAAGATTCGATTTGAGACATCTCCATTTAAGTATTAATTGTTTTAAATTACGTATGATTTTTTGTATGATTTATACTGCTACAATAAATTGATAATCTACCACTGGTGATCCTGGCTGTCTTCTGTTATTTTCCAAATATAAACCTGAGGAAAAGCTATGTCTAGCTCACAATATAACAGCATATTTAAATTATCTTCTGTCTTCTAAATGTAGAAATAGAAAAAAACTAAAAGCAGTGTTTTTGTCTGTCTTTCTTTCTTTCTTTCTTTCTTTCTTTCTTTCTTTCTTTCTTTTTTTCCTGCGGAACCAGGGATTGAACTCAGGCCCTTGCGCTTACCAGGGAAGTGCTTATTCATCTCCCGGGCCCCTAAAAGCAGTATTTTTCTGAAGCAATTTTTTTAAAGTAAAATTTTCATTATTAGTTTCTTTTCCTTTTCCCTAGCAGGCTTAAATAGACATCTCAATAATTCAGCCATGGCAGAGAGACTGAGAGAAAAAGTCATTCAGTCTTTTACTGTGAACATTTAGAAGATTTAGAGATTCATTACTGTTTTACTGAATAAAAATTCAGGAGATAAAGAAAATAGTCTTTTACATTTGCAAGTGAATGGATATAACCATACATTATCACAGTACAAGCATTATATCATTAAAAGTGTCTTTCCTGTTATTATTAGTTTAGAATCTTGAAATAATCCTGTAAAATAAGCAGAGCAGGAATCACTATTCCTATTTCATCTACAAGGTGGTTAAATACTAAGAAATTAATTGACTTTTATATCATTAGTTGAGTTCACAACAACCATCTATATTATTGAGCGCAGCCTATGTGCCAAGCACTGAACTAGCAAGAGAAGGGACATCCTGAATGGAAGTGGGTGGCAGGCAGCTATCCGAGGGTCAGCAGTAGACTTGACTCAACTCAGGCTAGAATAGTCTCTGCTGTAGCTCATTGATTCTGGCCAGATTTTGGATGTCACATGCTCTGGGGCACTTAAACTCAGTTTAGCTGCGGATAGCAGCCTATAACACAATGCACACTGATTTCCTTGAAGTGTTTGCATCAGGGAGTAGAATGCATGGTTAAAAGAATTCTAAAGGGAGATTTGCCTGGCAGCAAGGCGAGAAGCTCTATCTACTACAAACCGAGCTATCTGAGATTTCTTGGGAAGGTAATAACCCTGTGGTTCACTGGAGCCCCAGAGCAGCACTTTTACACCAAGAAAAAAATGTTGAAAATGCCAAGTACATGCCACCCTGCGCTCTAAAATATGAATATCCAAAGGATTTTGAGCCAAAAGCTGCAAGCAAAACCAATTTTCTGTTGCAGAGTAAATGACTTTATTGTTGTTTTTCCTTTCCCAGAATCAAAGCTAGTTTTAACATTTGAAAAATGCCCTTAATAGTATGTTAAAATATTCACTGTTATGAGAATGAAACTGTAGTCTAATTTTACTGGGCAGCCACTGAATTGTGACCACTTTAATGAGCCTTTAGATCTAGTTTCATAAATTAGTTCTGACACAGCACTATGGCACGTTGGTCTCTTTTATTAGAATGCTAATGCAAAGATCACTGGTTGACCAAATTCCCATTTGTTACCAGAATGCACTCCACGCTCCCAGACTCTGTTTGCAAGGGCAAATAAAAGTGGAGGCTTGAACTTCTCATTAATGACCTGGTAAGTCTGATATTTGTGTGTGTCTTAGCTATGTCCAAATATATTTTCCCCAATAGAAAATGAAGTGAAGAAAAGTGAATATATATACTTGGATGCCCTTTTGAATGTACTATCTATTTTTTCCAAAGGTTGTATCAAGAAGAAAATTAAAAAATGTCATGGATCATTTGTTTCCACTGGTTAAATAATTGCTGAACATAGAAAACACATCAGGTACTGTGCTCGCTATATGGCAAACAAAAAGGAATACTGCACTCAGGATACACAGAAAGATACCTATGCCACTCTCTACAGAAAATGTGGTGTGTCCTATGGTACTGATTTTGAGGGCATGCTTTGAGAACCTCATTTTCTATTAGTGAGAATGTCTCTTATGGTATGTTCTTAATATATAAGAGGGTTACCTCCCAAGATACCAATTCTAAAGTTACATATTGTGCTAGCCCACTTCCTCAATGCTAGAATGAAGTGTCTGGCACACACAATTTAAAGGAGAACATGGTTTGTTTGGCTCATTGTTTCAGAAGTTTCAGTTCAATCAACTGACTGCAAGCCAGGAACATCGTGGCAGAAGGGCACTGTTGAGTAAAACCATTTACCTCATGGGGTCCAGGAAGCTGAGCCTAGGAGAAAGCGCTAGAAGGAAAACCCTCCAAAATCATGTCCACTGGCACTCACCTCCTCCAAATGATCCTCGTCTAACAGGACATTCAGCTATGAGCATCAGTGGATTTTCTTGAATTTGTCATATGCCCAAGAGCCAATCACCTTCCTTAGAGCCTCCTGCTCCAGTCAGGTGGATGTGATTAACCGCACTTATGCTACCCAAAACCACTTCTACGAACTCTGCAAAAGCCTCTGCTCTAACAGCAGACCCACAGGAACTTGTTCCTTTTTTGTTTATTTTAGTTTGCCATTTCCACCAAAACTCCTGTTAACTAACTGCCAAACAACCTTTGGTTTATCTGAAAGCATAAGTGGAATGAAACTTGATGGAACTTTGTAGCTTTGGTGCATGGTTAATCAATTTCTAGTCTACTTCTGGTCTTCAGCAGAAAACACAAGCACGTTCTCACAGATGAAAAGGCAAACACCAACTGGTAAAATTATCAAATTTGAACTTTCTTAATGTTTAAACCATTTAACCCAGTTAATTGTTTTTCAATTATTTTTATCTCTTTTGTTACTATGGTTAAGCTTTCTGAACAATTTTTTTCATTCCATTTATCACTACACAGGTTAATAATGAAGACATGTTTTACCAAATAAACAAACATGTAATTCAGATAAATGTTCACTGGCAGTATTCTGAATATGCTTACGAATTTATTTAATAATTTTACAATTATATTTAATTATTAATTGATATAAATGATGGGAACAACTGATAACCAAGTTGGTAATTATATGGTGAGAAATAATTTAGTCATATAGTCGTATAATGATCATAAATAAACAGATTTACCACTATTAATTTATTTGCATCCCAATAGTTTATTCTCATACATGAATTCAAGAGTCCTTAAAAATCTAAACTTTTGAACCAATGAGAAAGCATTGGTTATCAGTTTCCTTAAGAACTCTCAGATTTTTATATTAATGAAGAAGAGACCATAAATTTTCTGTTGCTTCACGTTGCTCCCTTCCTTTTTTTTTTTTATTTTCACACGTGTACATTTGGACTTTATTTTTCTTAGGTCCTTGTTGTCAACTTTGTATTCAGTGTTAACAACAAGACAACTGCTATTCTAGGTATTTTCTAATTCATAGATATATTGAAATGCCAGGGGTAATGTTAGGAAGCGAAATGTCTTTCACATGGAGAGTGGTAAATAACTTAAGCGCCCAAGGTGTTTTGAAGTTAAGAACACCTGTATCATCCGAGACCCTGTTAGCAATGCAGAAGCCAAGCAAGTGGCTTCCATTTCAGTGAATCACAATCTGTGTTCTGAGCAGACATCCACATGATTGGCATAGACATTCATCTTGGAGAAGCACTGAAATATAACACTTAGCTTACATCTTGTTTCAATTATCCTTTAAAGGATTCATTTTTAAGATGTTTTGAAAAAAATGGCATTAAGAATTCTGAGGAAAAAGTAAGGCTTTTAAGGAAGACATTTGAAAACACTTTTCAAAATGTTTAGAATATAATAATGCTACCTTCATGCCATAATAGGGAATAATAGTTCCTAGCATTTACATATTATTTAAAACTTTAGAATGTAATAATGCTATCTCTGACCCATAAGAAATAATGATAGTTGCTAGCATTTATACATTATATAATTTCACACATGAAAAATTTAAAATAATCTTTTCTATGGATCTTACTGTTATTCCCATTGGTAGAATGTGAATTTGAGAAAGTATGCTATTTTCACAAGATAATATTACTCATAAGTAGTATGTACAAAGACTCTGGTTTCAGAAGTTCTCATTCCTAACACAATATTCTTTAGATGAAGCTTAATGCTATTTTATTTATTTGTTTATTTATTTATTTGTTTGTTTAGTACAGGGTCTTGCTATGCAGCTCGGATCTGTAGTGATCTTCCTGTTTCAGCCTCTCCAGCACTGGGATTACAGGTATGCACACAACACTGGGTTTCAGCGGCCAGCATGTCGCTGGGAATTTGGAGCAGGGCAGCATGACATACATTACCAGGAATCAAGTCTGGGTCCTTCTACCTGCCAGACAAACAAGCTAACTCCCTAGCCCTGATGTTATTTTTTTTTAAGTTCACTATTTATAGTAAGACCTGTATGATTATTGCTAAATATTTAGCCACTTCATTTAAAGATTAATGTTTTCTAAGAGCAAATAAAGGAGAAAGCTGTTGAATTAAATTTTAAAAGAATTCCATGAGAAAGTAAAACTTCACAGAGCTCTTTTGATTTAGAATGCAAACCTAAAGAATCAAGAGTAAAGAATCAAGGAAACTGAAGGAAACAAAAGAAAAACTTCTCAAGATTCTTCCCCCAAAGCATTGCAGAACTAGGATATCTGATATTTAATTATGAAGAAAAAGAAAATGATAGTAAATACACAATATTCGATCTGACACAGCTTCTTCCAGCTAGTGCTCAGTCAAAAATATTTAGGGGATTTTTCAATTGTTCCATCCGTATGAATATTTACATACGGATACTCTTATCCTACAATTGTTTCTCTTGCTCTTCATGCTAACTGCTTTACCAGCTCCCCAAAAATTCTTCCTTTCCAGCTATCCTGAGCTCTTTGCTGCTTTTCAAATCTGCCTATTTCTGAACTTTTGTTGCTTCCTTTCCCCAAGTTGTTGTCTCCCAAATCAGTGGTTAACTTCCTCTACTCCTCCAACTCTTTGTGTAAACGTGACCTTCTCACCAAATGTCACAACTTGTTTCCTGCCACTCCTCACATTCATAACCCCAGCTTTAGCTTTTTTTTATTTTAGAAAGTAATTACGTCTTCCTGATATAGGATACAGTTCATACATTTATTATGTCTTTTGTTTCAAATAAAGCCATGCATCCTTGTTTAATTAAAAAGTATATTTAAAACTCTAGAAAAATAGTTACCTCATGGATAAGGCTGAATAAGTATTGTTGTACATGTGAATAGTTAATTGATAAACTAATGAAACTATTATCTGAAACCAGAGACAATTAACATGGCTGAGACATGAAAACATTTATAGTTAGGGTGACCTTACAATTCAGCATTTATTTGTTTGTTTGTTTGTTTTTATCATATTTGGTAGTTACAGGTTCTCACTACATAGCTCATACTCATAGTTATCCTCCTGCTTTCAGCCTCCCTAGCGCTGGGATTACAGGTTAGAGTCGCCATGCCCAGGTTTGGTGGCCAATTTAGCACTCCTGGTGGTGTGGCCGGAGCAGTGTGTGGTGCCAGGGATCTAGCTGTGGTCTCTACGTTGCCTAAGCTTGCCTAAGTCTGAGCTTCAGTCTGCCTAGCTATCTCACTGGCCCCTGTAATTCAATATTTAAGTACATCACTTTGAGTGAAAGGAGGACATAAGAAACCTTTAATAAACATAGTTAGAGCAAAACAAAATGAATTTTGGCTGTTTATCTTAGTAATAAAATAAACATGCAGGGCAGGGCATGGTAGTGCATTCCTGGAATCCTAGCTCTTCAGAAGCTCAGACAGGAGCATCGCTGGGAGGTTCAGGCCAGCCCATGCTACATAACGCTCTCAAGGCCAGCCTAAACTACATAGTGAGACCCTGTCTCAAAAAA
>NDGN011459322.1:0-12965 GCA_002564285.1 Tympanoctomys barrerae | reverse complement strand
GAGAGAAGAGTAACTAAGACATTAGTGAACACTGAAACTCTGAAATGTAATTTGAGAAAACAAGCCATTTGCAACAGCGTTAAAAAGAATAAAATATTTACAAGTAAGCTTAAGGAAATAAAAATCTGTTTTAAGGTACAAGAATGAACAATTTAGCTGGCCCTGGAAGCCCAGGTGCACTGTTCTAGCCCCAAAACCAGGCACGGTGGAGCACACCTGTAGTTCCAGCACTGGAGAAGCTGAAACAGGAGGATCAATCCGAATCCGAGCTGCATAAGGAGACCCTGCATTAGAACTACTACTGCTAAGAATAATGAACACAGTTTAAATATTTCATTATGACTTCAGGATAGCACAAAGATAATTTGTTACACATTCATTGTTTTACAAAGAATGCATTTTTACTTTAATTTTCTTATTTTACTTGCACATGTTTGCAATTCATATGGTTTATGATCTTGCTAAGGGATGGTTGGTTACACGTGTGTGTCATATAATGTTTCTTTAATAAAAGTCTTACAGTAAAAAAGTACTTTAAAAATTGATGAAAGAAACCAAAGAAATAAACAAATAGAAAATATACCATGTCCATGGGTTGGAAGACTCAATGTCATTTAAATATCTATACTCCTCAAGGGCATCTATGGATTCAGTACAATTCCTGAAAAAATGCCAATAAAAATACAGAAACTTTAAAAACTCTAGAATTCATATGAAAGCATAAAGAGCCAATGTAATTTTAAGAGAGAACAATACCGGCAACATCATGTTTTCTGATTTTAAAATATACAAAGCTATAGTAGTTAAAACTGTACTGTTCTGACATAAAAACTTGTAGATGCACAGTACAGTCGAGAAGGCCCAGGGGCACCTCCAGGTCAGCTGAACTTCTCCAGTCTCTTCACTAAATGGGGCTACCAAGACTGCCTGTCTACCAAAGCGGAGTGAAACAGGGCCTCATGCCACCCAGCAAGACCAACTCGATGTGCCACCCAAGGCTCAAACATAAGGCGGGAACCTGTCAGAGCTGTGGAAGCAAGTGTGGCAGAAAGGCCACGTAGCTTTTGTCTTTCAATGGCTCCACGAGGGAGAGCATTAAAAGCACAGGGAACTAATGTTAAAACAGGAGCATGGGATCATGTCAAGCTAAACAGCCTTTGCGAAGCAAAGCTGTAATCAGTGCAATGCGAAGGTGGCCCGTGGACCCCTGGAAACACCTGCAGACTCTATATGCCATAAGATGTTAACTTCCAAAACACATACATGACTTACAATAAAAAGTTAAAACCTGCTAACCTGTTTTTCAAAAACGGGCTAAAAAGACTGTTCTCTAAAGATGTGGAAATGCTCACCACATCAACAAAGGACCTTGATGTCATGATCAGGAATGTGAATCAAAGCACAAGCCACACTGAGGTGTCACCTCTCACCTACTGATGGCCAGAAAACTATTCAAGACAAATGTGCCAGAGTATCAGATGTGCTACGGCTCTATTCACAACAGGAAGAAAGGGAAACACCCGTGAGTTCACTGCCTGCGGAGTAAGTCAAGAAAACGTGGCACACACAGCAGAATGTACTTCAGCTTGCAAAAAAAGAGACTCTTGCCACGAGGTGGGTGGGTCTTGAGGCCACTAAGGTCAGTGAACTCAGCCAGTCCCAGAAAGACAGACACAATGTGATCCCAGCTACATATAGTAACAAAGACCTCAGCCTGGCAGAAGCAGGTGAAGGTCCTGGAGTGGAGGGGGAAGGAGGGATTGTCGCGGAGGTGGCACAAAGGTTCATCTATGTGAAGAGGCTAATTCTCTGTAATAGCTTGCGGCAGTGAACAGTACTGTAATATACACCTTAACAGGGAGGGTCTCATGTCAAGAGTTCTTACCATAACCAAAACTTAGCAAAGAGTCCCTAGTTGACAGCTCTCCCTTCAAGCCACCCCCCGCTGTACCTACACCTGCAACGTGGTGGCTTTTTGAGTTACTGCTCAATTTAGTAAGAAAAAAAAAATCAGTCAAAAATGAGCTCATATTATTATAATTGAAAAACTGCCTTATTAGCTGAAGCATTTGCACAGCTATTCCTTGGCAGCAAAATTCAAAGTTTTGGCTTTCTTCTCAGGAGAAATTGGCATGTGAAGAAATAAACAGTAAGCTCTACCACGATGAGGCGTCGCAGAATACAGACTGCAAGAGTTTCAACCTGTGAAATCAGAACATGCACAGTGGGTCTACTTCATCCACCCCTCCCCCACGAAATAGGAAATAAGGTTAATTCTTTCGGCTGTAGGTTCTTTTTCAAAGCATAAAACTTAAAAGGAGGTCATGAGACCCAGCTCCCATAGGGTTGGTCTTCGAAGGAAGACAGAGAAAAGTCAGAGAAACAGGGGCAGGGAGGAAGGCCAGCAGAGAGAGCTGCTTCCCTCCTGAAAGGATTCCACATAATTCCCCTGTATATTTAATCTCTACATTAGTTTTAATGCCTAATATAATAAGCTATTTAAATTCCTGTTATGTTGCACCATTTGGTGACTTATGAAAAATCTGTACATGCTCAGTATGGACGCTTTCCTCCTGCATTTTGACTTCTGGTTGATCGAATCCTTATAGGCGGCCCCCATAAATACGCAGGGCCATGCCCACCCAGGCACTGTTAGGTAGGCAGAAACAAAGATCAAAGAAGAGAGGTCAATTAAGTTTTTAAAAATATTTAAACTAGGAAGAACAGACTTCTAGAATAGAGAAGCTGCGCTTCTAAAGTTGTGCCGTGCTTGTAACTGAGGTGTCATTATGAAAGAGTCAGAGTTAAAGAATATAAAAGCCTGGAAAGTAAAAAATATCACCATGAACCAAAGCTCACCTGTCATGGGAGGAAGAAACACCATTCTCCCCAGGGCAGCGCAGCTGGGGAGTCTGCTGCTCCTGAAGCCAAGTGCTGGCCGGGTTCTAGAGCCTTCGCCCCTCCCCACGCGCCCCCCAAGTCTCCACAGCTGCAGTCCTGCCAGCTCCAGGAAAGCCCAACAGCTCTCTGTGCCCCCAACGCTTCTGCCTGGCGCTTAAGGCACCATTCCCTCTTGGGGTAGGTTTAGATACACAAATGATCACAAAGGTCCAATATGTCCACGGAATTTAGGAGCAGAGGTGCACAGCTTGGGTGTGCGGTGGGTGACACTGCCCACATCTGTGTTACACACACTCTATGATTGTCACACAGTGACAAAGTTAACCAAGAACAGATCCTCATCATAAGTAGTGCATAGCTGTGTACATATTTGAAAAAAAAAATCAGATTTAGCACATGCTGTATAAAGAACCCCTGCCAATAAATATACATAATTTTTATAGTGTACACATGCTTGGAAAATCACTTTGCAAAAAGGGACAGCAGCTAAAAGTTCAATATACATATAGCAAGATATCTGAGACATTAATCATCCAAGAAGTTGAAATTAGAATCATAATGTGATCTTACGATAGTCGCACCAGATGCCAGAAATTAAACTGACTGCAGAACTACCAAGTTTGGATGATTTCGCGCAGAGACAGAGACGTTAGTTCACAACTGAGGGCAGCAGAACTGGCAAGTGGTCCACACACACCCTCGGAAGGATTGTGCCTCGTGCTACAGAAAGTTTACCTTGGAGACTGTGCCCAGTACACAGAATGCCGATGCCCACCAGGACGTATACCCAAGTGCTCTTGATACCTCTAATCATGAGGGCCCAATCTGAAGACACTGACCCTCCCAGGCAGTCCTGATGTGACAGCTGAACATCACCTGAGCCCTGGGACACCCCTGAAGGCTAAGAACAACACCATTCTTTGGCATTGCATGCAGAACTCTACTAACCAAGAGCAAAACACCCCTAAAGGACCCAGAGAAGACCTTCGAATGCCCCTTTTACCAAAGCCAAGACTAGTCATGGACCTCCAACTGTCCTTTGACTCATGCATGAGTGCCTCAACTGCTGGTCCCCATGGGGCATTCTGATCCCATGGCTAGCAGCTTACCTTGACCACTGGCCTTCCTGCTGACCAACCAGAGCTGTGGCACTTATCCTATGGCAACGGTCTTTGCACGGGTCGTCCTCCCCTAGGCCCAGCACTTCCATGTCACAGTGAATTGGGAAAACATGATAAGCCATTCTCAGCACTACCCAGCCACAGAAGACCAGACTCCATCCCTCTATCAACAGCAGGAACGAAGGCTTACGGATACGATGCTAAGTAGCAAAAGCGAGTGGGGCTGTGGGGAGAAAGGAGCCTTTCTAGATGGCAGGCAGGACTGTACGTGGCACAACTAATATGGAAATCATCGTGGAGAGTCCTCAGAAAAACAGAACTAAAAGTTCTGCTTTGCCCAGTTGCTTACCCACTAGGTATCTTGGCAAAGAAATTAAAGAGATCATACAGTGATATGCGTACTCCACATGGACAGTAGCAGGATTCATAGGGGCTAACCCTTGAGAGAAGCCTGCAGTCCATGGACTGACACAAGGATACAAACAATGTGTGTTTATACACAATAGAGTACTAGTCTGCCATACAAAATGGTACAATTAAGTCATTTTCAGGAAAATGGACGCACCTTGAAATCACAACTTTAAGTAAAATAAATTAAGTTCGCACATTTTGATATCACATGGTTTTTCTTATACAAGAAACCCAAACTATAAATAAAACAGCCAAATAAATGGTAAATAATTGGAGGAGCTAGACAATTTGTATATGAGAAGCAGACCAAGAGATGGGGTAAGAGGATAAGGGAAGGGAGGACAAAATATTTGAGCTGTGTGATACAGATGCACCAACTATCCATAGGGGTATGATCATTATAAAGTGCAAATATGTAATAATGAAGATCAGAAAAATAAATAAATAAATAAAAATAAAAAATAATGAAGATCAGGAAAAAGTGTACTTTGGAATCACTCTCTATAGAGGTCAAGAATAGGCAAGACCAATCTACAGTAATATAAAGGAGCAGTGGTTACTGCCCTTTTGAAAGAGGTCCCGCGATACAGTATGCAGGATATTCCTGGAGCACTAGGACCTCTCTGGATCACCGAGCAGCAGCTTCGTGAGCTCTGTGTAGCCACTGCATTACCCCACTTAGAGCTGCACACTGCCTCACTAAATATTACAGTTCAATTATAAGGAAAGTGAAAAAGTCAAATTGGACATTTTGGCATCAACTTGCTCTTCAAAATCTACTAATAGAAAAGCAATAGAGGGGCAGTTAGCTATAATTTTCTCCCAGTTTCCAGGTTTTCTTTCAATTTTGTTGGTCTAGGAAATATAAAAATTTTTAAAAACTCAGGTCCCTCAAAGTCACAGACCCGATCCAAATGAGAACATCTGAGATGAATATATACTTACTTCTCAGATGAAGAAATACAAGTGGCAAATAAACATATAAGAAATGTTCAACATCATCAGTCATTTGAGAGACGAGAATTAAAACAACACTGAGGTTCCATCTCACCCATAAAGAATGGCTGTCATCAAGAAGTCAGCCAATAAGAAATGCTGAGGGGCTGTGGAGGAAGAGGAACCCTTCTCCACTGTTGGTGGGAGTGCAGACGGTACCACCACTATGGAAATCAGTGTGGAGACTCCTCAAAAAGCTAGTACTGGAGGTCCCATTCACCCAAGCTAGTCCCTTCTTGAGTATTTTTCCAAAAGAACTGAGAACACCACACCATAGGGGTTTATGTTCACCCACTTTTAGAGCAGTGCAATGTGTTATAGCTAAATCTTGGGAGAAACCCAGATGTGCATCAACTGAGGAATAGATAATAAAAAGAAGTGGCATTTTTACACAATGGAGTATTATTCAGCTATAAAAAAAGATAAATTTGGGGCTGTTATAGGTACCTGGATGCAACTAAAGACACTCTCAAGTGAAATAAGTCAGACCCACATGTGTAAACATTACATTGTCTCCCTAGTGGAAGAACCTAAAAGAGTCAGTGATATCTTAGGGGTACAATAGATACTGTGAAAAGGGAGTGAATGTGTGCAAAAGAAAGAGATTACTGAGATGAGGAGAAGGACAGGAGAGGGGGTTGGGAAAGGAGATGTGTCGACGTATGTACGCAGAATGGCCTGGGTAATCGCACTGCGGATTACTGCTGGTCTATGGAAAGGAGCAGTTAATGCTTATTTCTTCACTTATGTTTTTTCATTTCCTTCATCTTAATTTCTTGTAATTGTTTCCCTTTTTTTTCTTTCTTTTTCCAATTTTGCATGCATATATCTGATAATGTGAACAACTAAGCTGAAAACAACACTGTACAATGTTAAATTCATATTATATTGTTCAGCAAAATCTGTATGATTTCTGATTTTTTATTACTAACTTTCACCCTCTTTTAAAAAAATCAATAAGCAATAGGCATGAACTTGTCATTTACATGCTTACATACACTGTGTGCTTCACAGTTAAAATTACAAGAGTAATGTTCTGACTTAGGCTGTGTAATGAGAATATAAATGTTTATTTTATTATCTTTCTTTGAACCAAACACTATCATTATATATCTTTTCTGTATGGGTTTATTCTAATTTTAAATTGTCAGTATGTCTTTCTTTTATGTATTTGGTACAGGGTCTCACTACACAGCTCCAACTCATTGTGATCCTCCTGTTTCAGCCTCCCCAGCACTGGGATTACAGGCGTGCACCACCATGCTTGGACTAGGTCCCATGCTCAGCATGCCTGGGGCCGGGGCCTGTGCAGCATGTGGTGCCGGGGATTGAACCCTGTTACTTGTGCTTTCCTAGGCAGGGGCTTAGTACATTGAGCTATCTTGCTGGCCCTTATCAGCATATCTTTTTGCAGCTTTCTAAATCATAGAACAAAGACAAGATTTCCTTTTCATCTAGTAGGACAAAACTTTAACTCTTTGATGTGGGGATTAAGCACCCTAATTCTGGAGAGAGACTAGGTGAGTTTGGATCCTAGTTTATGCTGACAGACAAGCTCTGCCTCAGCTCTTTGGAAAGGAAGAAGCAGTTGTAGAATATCACCTCTTCAGAAAAGCCTGATTCCACAACTAATAAGAGTTTAGAACACCTAGCCTTGGTGTGGCAAATCCTTCACAGCAGCCTATTCTGTGTCATAGGAAGAAAAGAAATGTATGGTCCAAAGGTCAGAAAAACAGCTGGGTCCCAACGAGCTGAAAGTGCCCAGTACGTGGCTTCACTGCGTGGACATGCAGAACGTCCTAATTTCTTACATAAACACCAGAGCAGGCCATGCAGCTTCACCTGTCTGCTTTCCCAAATCCTACTGTGATTCGTAACCTCTCTACAAATGGACACAATTAACTTTCAAAGGACATTTTGTGCTGGCCACCGCAACCCAAAACTTTAAGAGAAGGCATCCAGCAAGCACTGGAGCAGAAGTTGCGGGGTGGAGCGAGAGCTTCAGCTCCCCAGCCCTTCTAGGGAATCTCTCAAGGGGAAGCACAGAAAGAAAAGCGGACTCCTGCTCTGTCAAGTCCTAAAGAACCGACTAGAACCCCTGAGCCACTTCTGGTACCTCATCTGTTTCTCTTTCACCACTCTTTACAGCTTCTCTTTACATAAGTTCTTGGTACAAAATTATTTATCCTGCAGAGATGAGAAAAGGATGCCTTCAGAAGAATTGCGTGCACTGACATAGCAAGAGCCCATGGCCTGAACACGGATGAGGAGGCTCCACCCAAACCTGTCAGCATGGTGCAGAGAGGTGCAGAGGAAGCCAGCAGGAAAGCCCCTCTGGGTGGGCTGTGCCCCTCAGAATCTGAATACAACAAGCCTTCTTGGTCCACAGCCCCCACAGCTCAGGAAGAGACGTCACTGTGGTTGAGAGGAGCTGGACTCGCAAGACGTGGTCGTGGGCTCCCCCTTCCAGCACTCACTCTCCCCCAGCTGCTCTGTGCAGGAGCAAGCACCTGCTGGTGTGCCTGGGTGAGAGCTCCAGCAAACGTCCCATTACCCATCACCTTCAGACAACAGTGTCCCGTAGGACACCCCCAGGCCCACCGTGAGCTGTTCCTGCATCCTTCGGCAGGATATCCAGCCCCGCAGGGCTCATCCTCTGAGTTTAATTCACAGATGGAATTCCTTCTTCTCCGACCAAGTCGTGGAGGCTGCAGGGCTCTGGGAAGCACCTGGGTTTTGCTCTGATCCTGCCCTGTGAATTTACAGAACGTTCTGGGCTTTCTCTCATTTTCTCTTTGAGAATCTCCAAGTTCAATCACCCAGGAAAGATCGTGGCTGTTCTCTGGCTATCAGCTCACAATTCTGGCCTCAGAATGAGCTCACTGCAGCCCACTCTTCACAGAGCAGCAGCTCTCTCTGGGCCAGGAGGGGTGAACCTCTGGCCTGCATGCCACAGAGGGCTGTCTGTGCCTCTGAGCACTCTAAAAGGTTCGCCATCACTGCCAGACCCTTCCAGATAAGGCGCCTTCCTTTTACACACTAGACTGATGTCCTTCGCTGTGCTTTCTCCACCTTTGCGAGAACCTGGCTTTCTCTTCTGCAGCCCACAACCGAGACATACAAAATTCTTGAGCATGTGCCTCCCTGGCACAGAGCGATGCCCTTTTCCTTGGATCCACGGCTTCTTGGCTGTAGGCTCTGCCTGCCGCAAATTCCCCAAAGGGAATCAGATGCCAAACCACCATGTGCCTCCCCCCTCCCCCCAGCATAGGGACAGTGACCCTGCTGTGTGTCCCTCTGCTCAGGTCTGAGGGAGGGAGAAACATCCTTCTCCCACCGCCATGGCCAGCAGTGTGGAACCGTCCACAGGATTCTCGGAGCTTCCACCAAGATAAGGACTCCACTGAGGTCGGGGTTGAGGCAAAGGTCACAAAGCCAACTTCCAGCCACCTCTGTGGAATGACTTGGGTAAGAAGTCTGGCTCCTGACGGTCACTTAGGATTCTTGCATCTGTTGTTTCCTTCTTGGCTAGTGGGGCCGCAGCTGCAACCGAGAAGCAGCTGCACCTCCACTTTCTGGCACATGATGCCCTTAACTGCTTTTGGTGATAATTTCTTATAGAAAATATAAATATTGCTTATGTATTAAATTTATATATCTTATGTATAATTACATACACTGACTATGTAATTAATATTAAAATGTTAATAATCACTTAAAATAAAGTAATTGTATCATTCTACTTTGTGTTGCTATGCAAACTGCTTGAGGCTCTGAGGAATAGAAAGCCTTACACAGCTTCCTGCTCTGGCCATCCAAGACAAAGCACCAGGATCTCGGCCCCAAGATTGCATAACAACCAGGTAGCAAAGAAGAAAGTGGCAGGCTGCACGCTGAGGTGCCACGCTGCACGCACAAGCCCTAGCCCACTCACAAGCCCTAGCTCACTCTGCAGGAACAGCACCAGTCCCATGTCGCTGAAAGGTTCTCCAATGAGGGCACAACATGTTCACACAGATGAGTATGATTGCCAAGCCGAGCTAGGGAGATCTTGCAAAGCGGGTGTCTGCATGTATCCCAAGAGCTCACATTTAAGTCGTGTGCATTATTAATTACAATTTTCAGAACTTTTTTACAAGTTGAAGTTCTTTGTCCTAAGTAATAGCTCCATCATAATTTGGTCGTTTTTTCAGAAAGTTCAGAAAACCTCTACGTCAAAATCTATCCATAATAGTTAAGATATGAAGTCAACCTAAATATGCATAGCAGATAAACTTATGAAGGAAACGTGGTATGCATACACAATGGAGTGTCGCTGAGCCACCAGAAAGAACAACATCATGACAGGTGGAACTGGAAGATAGGGAGTTAGCTGAGGAAGGACCAAGTCTGCATGTTCTTTCTGTTTGTGTAGGTCAAAAAATTCACTGTAACATATAATAGTGACTACTGGATCCAGAGAAACTGTGGAAGCTTAAGTAATAGGTACCAAACACAATGAGGTGCATCAGTAGTGAGTTCTAGTGCTCCACATGGCAGAGGACGGGGCTCAAGGTACACAACAGCCTATTACATACTTTAGGACAACTGCAAGAAAAGGTTGAGACTTCAAATATGGTGAAAAAGGGATGGAAACAGGAGTGCCCCATTTGATCCTCACATATCACATTAATCAATGTGCTAATCAAATTTTTAAAAACTGTATTAGGAAATGGAAACATTAACCATCCGGATTTGGTCATTATCAAATTATCAGAAGGCGCATCACAAAATTTGTCAGATGAGGTTAAACCTATTTTGATTTCTGATACGAGGTGTTAACATTATTGCAGACACCACAGTTCATATCCAAGGAACTCTAGCTCATTCCCTGAAGGGTCCCTATCAGAAACTGAGCAGCTGCTCACAGAAATCATACAGCGATTAATATACATTTTCCAGTGAGTTTTCTCTCCTGAAATTTCACACTCAGTAAAAGATAATTCATAATATCGCTTAGAAATCAACTACTAAAGGTTGACAAGGACAATGAAAGAAAATCTGAAATGCCTCTTGCTCCACTGCTGGGGCTCACAAAGAACAGGAAGCCGCAAGGACAGCCTGCACCAGCTTTGCAGATGCCTTCTGCTTATAAAATTGAGACTTCAGGAACATTCTTGATGTTCTACTTATCAGAATACTTCAATTGTTGAGCTTTTTGAGTAACCTATTTCTCTCTGCATCGGGTCTGAGTTCATGGCCAAGGGCAGAAGGTGCTGACAAGCTGTCACATAAAGTGTTCATTGCATTACCCAACCGACCATGGCTTTGAGAAAAATCACCATTAATCTGATTTTTACTCTACCATTGTGAAGCTCATATATAAACTCTATAAAGAAGCAAAATGCTACATGTTATACCTTCCACCTGTCCAAGAGGGGCAGACATGGTAGGATCACTCCACTGTTGTCCTCTCTTGCACAAAAAATGCTCTTGCCCTTCTAGGACCTTCTCATTGGCTTAGGAACATGCTTTACAAACTTCCATCTGTTAGAAACCTTTCAATGACCTGCCAACACTCTAGGCTCAACTTTTTCTGCATTTTTTCCATTAAGATTCTTCAAATAAATTTTAATATTTGCCCCTCTCATTTCTTCTGTTTGCAATAACCTTGGAATCCAATCTACTAAGACATTTGTAAGTATTGATTACAGAAACAATTCTTGTCAAGGTAAACAATGTCATCACACTAAAAGGCCGACACAGTACTCATCCTCTGACCTAAAAACAGTGTCTGATATTACTTCTGATCAATAAAAGGTTTTTCTCATCTCAATGAGATCCAAGTGCAAGACATCAATCATATTTTAGTCCTGGATGTTGTTCCTAGTTGTCTTTTGTCAGTTCTTCATTTCCACAAACTTATTCCAATCATTTCTCTGTGACCTCGCCCAATATCATAATTTAAAGCTCTCAAATTTTTACCCGAAGCCAAGACCATTTCCCAGAACTTCTGACTCTGTGTTTGAAATTAATTATCATTTCCTCTTTGATGTCTGATGGGCCCTTCAAAGTCCACATGGGGGAACTGAACTGGCCACCCCTTCCGCCTACCTACCCTTACCACAGCGCAGTTCCAACGCACTTCTCTTCCAGGCATACCTCTGCAGATATGCTTGAATACATGCAGGACAAAAAGGAAACTAATATCCTGTTCCCTAAGAATGCTATCTCAGAATGAGCTCTTCCATTATGTACCAAACGTCCATTGGCAAGTCGTGCCCAGACTGAACCACACTAACTAAACTAATGAGGTGCTCTTATGTGGTGGAACCCACATCTGCGAAAGGAAGTCTGGAAGAGGGTGTCCTCTGGCAGTAGCATTCTGTTACTTCAAAAGGACCTCAGTGAAATTTACATTTTCACTTATTTATTTATTTATTTATTTGGTACAGGGTCTCTATGCCACTTGGACTCATAGTGATCCCCTGATGCAGCCGCTGCAGCACTGGGATTACAGGGGTGTGCACTACCACAGCTGGCTTCGGTGGCCAGCACAGCACATCTACAGTTATAGGGCCAGCACAGCATGTGGTACCAGGGATTGAACTCGGGTCCTTGTGCTTGCCAGGCAGAGGCTNAGAGTGCTGAGCTATTTCCCCAGCCCAAAATTCAAATCTTAGTAAAAACTATAAACAATGCCAAAATGTTGTTTGAAAATGATAAAATATAAAAAGACTAAATGACAGTCAAGATGAAGACTGTGTTGCCATCAGTAAAGGTAGTATGAAACAAACATGAATAGAAGCAAGAACATTCATGAGAAACTTGAAGGAGAAATTGGAAGGCCTAGGTTTAAGTGAGAGTTTTGTCACCATTGTGTGCAGAGCCATAGAAAGAGGACCACTTTACCTACTTTACCTCTTCAGATCTCAAGTTTTCTGACCTTTCAAACACAGCATGAATTGTGACACATACTCATGAACAGAAAGGGGAATCTACAGTATTCATGACTACAAGCCCTGAGCTCTTCAGAAAGGTGGATCAGCACTTCCTTACGGTCAGGCTTCCTGACACGCAACAGAACAGCCTCACAAGCAGGCCCTGCTGCCCAGGAGCAGAGACCAGACCCCAGGAGAAGACATGCGAAGTGCAGAGCAGAACTAGAAGAAGACAAGGCTGGCCGCAGAAAAGAAGAAAACCAGCGGGCACAGACTGAACAACACAACAATTTTGAAACTAAAGAGTAACAATTCTCAAGGCGTGGTTTGTGGACCGCCAAAGTGCCCAGGAAGTTTTCAGGCAGTCCACAGAGTGAAAAAGTACTCATAATAATATATACAGCTTACTTTTATATGTTAAATGTGCACCAATGGCACAAGAACAGTGGTGTGAAAATCCAGCGGTCCCTGGCCACAAATCAGAAAAAAAGTATTAGTCATACTACTTGTGTAGTATGTTCATTCTTCACCACCATATCCTGGCAGTGGAAACTAAACGAAGCACTTAAAAGACTATGGCCCTAAGAAGGGCCCCTATAGAAGTGGGAACAAAATA
>NDGN011459319.1:0-10746 GCA_002564285.1 Tympanoctomys barrerae | reverse complement strand
GGTACCTCTGGGGGAGCTCTGGGGCTTGCCCTGAGCGTTGCTTCCTGGCTCCAGGTCCGATCCTGCAGCCTGCTGGCACAGACCCTTCATCCCGCTGGAGGAGACTCCCCAGCTGCCACCGCTGACCTCTGGGCCTTTCCGGTGCAGACCCGTGAAGCTGGCACAGGACTTTGTTGTGGGCTCTCAGGTCCCAACTGGACATGGGGAGGCATTGGAGTGAGCTCTAAGTCTTCAGCGGGACTCATGAAGGATATTAGGGTCCAGGCCCTCAGCTGGGTTCTTTGGTGTTTAGTGTGTGGGCAGATTTTCTGCCCTCCTTGTATATGATTCTTGAGTGATTCCTTATAAAGTAAAAATCTGTCCTGTCTCATATTGTTCCCCTTGCACAGACCTCAGACCTTGACACCCTGCCGGCTTCTCCCTGGGTGCTGGTCCATGGAAGGGCAACCAGGTGATGCACAGCCAGACTCGGAGGCCACAGGACGGATGGTTTGGCAGTTAGTGAAGAAGGGGTGCTTGCTCCTTCGGGAGTTTTGAGGTTGATGCCATTTGCTGGCTTTTACATTTTGTAATTTGTTCTAGTGAACATCTGCTGGCACTCCCGGTCTTATATGCACGTCTTAGACTCCTAAAGGCTTGGGACTCAGCCTTCAAGCCCCACCCAAGCTCACTGTGGCCCGCCTGCCGGCGCCTCAGTGCATTTCCCCTCTTCTCTGCTTCGGAGGGACTGCTGGGGGCGCGGGAGCTTGGCTTGCAGGAGCCGCGCTTCTCCATGGGGACGGACAGCAAGGCCTGAGCAGCTCCCCTCCCGGCGCCTCCCTGCAGTCAGGCTGAAGCTTGTTGATACATCACTAGATAGAGTTCACGAAGACAGCTAAGCGGGGTGAGGGGACATCCCCCACGACGCCTTCCTGAGACGGGGAGAGCAGCGCAGCGTTCCGGGCCAGGCTCCAGGCCAGGCTGTCCTCCCTACCTGCACCTCGGGCCCCCACGCCTGTCATTCACGGATAATCAAACCAGATCTCCTTGCAGGCGGGGCTGCAGCAACTGACTGAGAGCACGCTGCGGAACGGGCAGCAACGTGCTTCTCCTGGGCTCCATCAGGACCCAGCGCGGCTCCAGAGGGCTTTGCGGCCACGTGGGCTTGGGGTAGGGCGGGCAGGTTTCCTGCAGACCTTACTTCTGCTCCTGTCTGCAGCCCTCCATGGTGCAGTGCCAGGGTAAGGACCTGTGCTTGCCGAACATATGTCCACTCCTTCACTGCTTGGTGTGACACCCTGCCGTGGGCCGCCAGCAGTCTGTGCAGGTGGCTTTTCCTGACGAAGTCACAGGTGCAGTAGGCTGGAAAGGAGGGGAGGGGATGGAGGACAAGGGGCCCAGAGTGGCAAGGGGACCAAGCCGTGCAAGGAGCTGAGTTTCTGGTGAGGGGATGGTGTTGCTGGGGTAAAAAGCAGGTGACACTGCTCGTAGGAGAAGATGGAGCAACCGGGAGCTGCTGGGCGCAAGCTGCGCCGGTGAAATACCCCTCCCCCAGGAGTAGTTCTCAGGACTTCTCCTGTGTCCACTGTGCCTTAATAATGCACCGAAAGTGTGGCCCCCTGGCCTCCAGCCTCCTGCGCACGGATGTGAGGAGCCAGAGGTCACACGCAGCTGCCCTCGGAGGCCCTGGGACACGCTTGCCTCCTGGCATCCTTGCAGGCTGCACTTGGTGTCTCCAAGCAGTGAGTCTTCGCTATTGTCAGCAGCTGCTCCGCAGGGAGACAGCTGTGGCCTGTCCTGATGCAGGGGCCCCTGGGCTTCAGGCAGCCAGCCAGCTCCAAGTGCAAGGAGCAGCCAGGGTGGCTGGACCTGCGTGGGCATGGTGGTGAGGCTTGCTGTGAGCCTGGGGCTGGGCTGCTGTGGAAGAGCCCAAGCAGAGGGCAAGCTGGGGCTGTGCCAGGGCGCGGGCGCCCGGATCCCAGCGCGCTCGTGCTGCAGACTGGGAGCAGCACCACAGCCAGCAAGGAGCCCTGCTTGGAGGGGTAAAATCAGGCCTCTCAGCAGCACAGGGAGGCCCCGAGTGCTGCTCCCCGTAACAGGGCTCCCTGGGAAGCACCTGCCTGCAGATGGCCCAGGCCATGGCCACTGCCCTCAGCCGAAGGCCTGCCCGAAGAGGCGCTCCCAAGTCAGGGAACACCCTGGAAGAGATGTACAGCAAATAGCAGGGAAGAGACCAGATGGCGTAAGAAAAGAACAGTTGGGTTAGAAAACACAAGCTTTAAAAAGGAAGGTGGCATGAGACAGCTTGTGATCTGCTTGAGAGACAAGCGCCCCTCAGAGCACCTGAAGGGCCTGGGCGGGATGTGGGTCCCTGGTGACCATCTCCATGAGTGCCGGGCCTGGCTTCAGGGTGTGAGTGGGGCCCGGGGTCCCGGGCCTGGTGGAGGAGCCCTGTCTCAGGGTTCCCCTCCCCAGGCTCCTCTCGCTGGGTCCCTTTGTCCCCCTGTCTCATGTCCCTCTCTCAAGATCCCTTTCCTAGGCTCTCTTGCAAGGTCCCTGTTTTACTTAGGGCTCTCCCTGGTCCCTCTTCCAGGGTCTCTTTGTGCCCAAGTGTCTGTCTCTGTCCTTCTGTGGAGCCTCTCCCCTGGGGTCCCAGTCCCCAGGCCTGTCCTCCCTCTGCTGCCTCATTCCCCTCATAGGTGCTGGTGTAGGGAGCAGCCCCGGGCTGGCCTCCCCCGTCTTCCCTGCCAGCCCCAGCTTCCTGTTGGCTCCAGTGCAGCCCTCAGTGGGAGGGCAGGTCCTGCCTGTCCTGGCCAGCTGTGACCGTGCTCTCTGCTCTTCCAGTCACCGTGCTGTGTGGGTCATGCATGCGGCAGCAGGCCTCCTCTCTGGTGTCAGTGGGCATGTCCCGTGGTCTGGTCATGTCCCCAGGAAGGCCAAGGCGCCAGAGCCTGTGAGGTGTGCTCCTGGCCGCATTCTAGAGTCTGCGTGGACTGCGCATGTGCTCCGTGGCATGGTGTGTGGCCTCCACTCATTTCCCTCACAGGACTTCCGAAGTCCTACACATAGGAGCTTACTTGGATGTTAGCTAAATGCTACACCGCGTCTGTCCACATTGTTCACCACAAGGGCAGACACCTTCACACACAGGTTGTGGCCCGCTCTCAGACCAGATGGCTCAGAGTGGCGTCCGGGCTGTCCTGCAGCAAATGGGCAGCGTTGTAGTGGCCCGAGTCTGCAGCGGGGCCAGGGAAGGCATGCTGGCCAGGCTGCCTCGCCTTACCCTCAACTTGCCGTGTCCACCATGGACACAGTGTTTTACGTGTCCCCCCACAGCTTGCGTGGGCATAGGGGGGCCTTTCAGAGCTGGCTGGTCATACACATGTGACACTAGATTAAAGGTGTGTGGTACGGAACGAGTCCGCTAGTTGGCCTTGTGTAGCTCTGGATGTGGGTAACGGAACAGCCCACGCTGTGTGGAGGTGGCACCACCCAGAAGGCTGGGCCCGAATGGGATTAAAGGGAAGGGAGGCTCCTTGCTGCCGCCCCTCCTGCCCGCCCTGCTGCACAGTCTCCCCTCTGCAGCGCGGCCCTGCCTTGTAGCCAGCCAGTTACAGACTGCAGGAAACCTCTACAAACTGAACCAAGTAAACCTTCCCTTCCTTCACTTTGGGTATTGAGTATTTTGTGTCAGCAACAAAAAAGTGAGAGCAGGAAGAAAGTCCTGGAAGAGGAGTGACCCGGGAGCTGGGCTAGCTGAGGTCTTCCCAGGCAGGCTTCTGGCCTTGGGGAGGGTGGGCTCCGAGTCCATGGGGCTCTGCCTCTGGCCCCTCGGGAGCATGGAGCATGCTTATACTCCGGAGATGGCTCAGGACAGACACGCCGGGATCCTCCCCAGGAGGCCAGGGCCAGCCTGTGCATGCAGGGCACGTGGGCCTCTGCCTGGCTCGCCTCTTGGGTCTCAGTGACTGTCTGTGGAAAGGGTACGATGCGGCTCTCTAAGCCTGATTTAGAACGAATGGGACGAGGCAGGGGAAGGCCTGGTGTGACGCGGGGCCCTGAGCAGGCCGGCCTGGTGCTGTTGAGAGCACCCCTCTGTACACTTAGTGGCCGCTCTTGTGGTGTGCAGCGTGCTTGGGCTCTGGCCAGTGGGGACTGCTCTCCGTGTCCAGGTGAGCCCTGCTGTGCTCTCAGGGTGCCTCGGCCGGGCTGCCATTCCCGTCCTCGGCTGTGCTGTGCTGTCACCGCCTCCTGCCCCCCCGCTGTGCACCGTCTCTCCTCTGTGAGGCTGGCTCTGCTAAAGGTGGTTGTATGCAGCCGTGGAAGTCTGGTCTGTTTGGGGGATGTCTGCTCCCTCAGGGCCTGGGGCCGGGGACCTCACCCCAGCCAGAATCTGGCTATCGAGGTGCAGGGTAGGGGTGTTGGCTGCTGGGCTGGGGCATGGTGGCCCTGGAGTTCTTTCTGACCTTGGTCACCAGGATCCCTTCCTGCCCTGGGTTGATGAAAACAGGGAAACAAGGGGCCCTGAGTCACCATGCAGCTGCTGGGTGTCCTTCTGGTGTAGGCGCAGTGTCACCTCCTAGTGACCATGACTGCAGCCATGGCCAGGGAGGGTGCTGCGGCGTGGCGCGGTGGCAGTGGCGAGCTGCTCCTGGAGTGTAGGCTGTTTGGCCTCACAGTCGTGCTGGTGGTGGCGACAAAGGAGGAAGCATCTTGGGGTGGGGGAGGCAACTGGTGGCTGTGGGATGGAAACCTTTTCCTGGCCCTCCCGCACCCCAGCTGCCAGAGTGGAGCTGAGAGGGAAGCCAGCTTGGGTGGGCGCTGTGTCCAGCTCACGCCTCAGCTCCAGAAAGTGTTTTTCTCTTACAGTTTCTCTTTTGGAAAAAGCTGTGAAATTAATTACAAAGACAGCGCATGTCCCGATGCCGTCAAGGCTCCTTGGAAGACGGAGCCACCGTGTGTCACCTCCTATTCTCACCCTCCGAGGGCTGTCAGCCTGTGAGCTGCTGGCTCTGCCAGCCGCTGTCCAGCCCCAGCCGCCTGTCACTGTCCTATTTTTAGCCCGGGTTTGGTGCAGGACTTGACAAGACTTTCAAACTAATAACTGGAATGTCAAAGAAATCAGCTGTCGGAGCTGCCCCGTGGGCCCACAGTGGATCAGGAAAGAGAGGACGGGTGGCGGGAGTGGCTGCAGGGTGCTGGCCTCTAAGGACAGCAGCCTGCTGGGGTAAGTGGCTGGGGCCTGGCCTAGCCAGGACGCATGACACCTGAGGGGCCTCACCGCGCAGGAGGTCTCTGCTTGGACCCTAGGCCGCTCTACCCAGGTGACCGGCAGTCTCGAGCTGGGTGGATTCAGGCTCTTCCAGCAGTGTCCGTCCTCAACACTGTGGGCGCATAGCTCTGTGTGCCTTGTGCGCCAGACACGTGCCAGGCTGGGCTCTGTGCCCTCTTCTAGTTAAGAGGTGCTGAATGAGTTCGAGAAGGAGGGAGGGTGGGGCGGATGGCCCAGGCAAGCCGGCCTCTGCGCTGCCATCTGCTCTGTGACCCTGATAGACGCATGTGAGTGCTTTGAGCTCTGCAGCAGTAAGATGCTTGTGAAAATCAGGCCAGGAGTGTGCGAGAGGGCTCCTGCAGGGCCCCAGAAGGCCCCGAGGTGGCGAGGCAGCGAGATGCATGGCCCCAGGGTGGCTCAGGGAGAGAGCCCCAGCGGGTGCAGTGCACGGGGCCCCGTGCCCCCGCCTACAGACTGTGGGGCCATTTCTGTGGGGCCAGAGGGTGGTGAGGCAGAGCTTCAACCTGGCACTGTGGGCCACTACCAGAGGACACACACAACACCCCCTGTCCTGTGCCCAGGCAGGTGGCACCGAGGGAGGGCCTGTGACATCCACATACCACACATGACTCACAGACACACACCACGTGCCACAGCACTCTGCAAACATCCATAGCCACGCTCTGCCATGCACGCCATGTTCACACACGCACGCACACACACACACACACACACACGTGTGCAGCGCTGGGCACCTAGCCTTTCCCCTCTGTCTCTCGCTGTCCTCCCCTCAGAAGGCCCGACCCTAAGGCCTTCCCTGTCCCAGCACCTAGAAGTGTGGGTGTGCAGGGAGCAGCGTGGCAGAGTCCACCCTACCTGCAGAGGGCGTGAGGCGCCCTGGCTGCTCACGGCTGTGCAGAGCCCCGACCCTGGGCTCCTTCAGAGGATGGAGTGCAGGGCAGGGCCTACTGTCTGTCATCGCCCTGCAGGGAGTCCGCGCCTGCCCCATGCCTGTCCTTCATGCGGCTTTGCTGGGTGTTGCGAGCTATTTACCCAGGGCCCCTGGCCATGTCAGGGGATGGAGCAGATTTGAGTTCCCCAGTGTCACAAGGGATTCTGTGAAGGACCCCAGTTCTTCCCACATCTGTCCTGATGAGAGTAGGCTGTGCAGATTGGGCCTTTGTGCAGGCTCCTTGGTGGCCAGCAGTGTCGTGGGGCTGCCATCTGCCCCTCCTGCCTGTGGCTGTCACTGAGTGTGCTCTTCGGGCCACAAGGCCATTGGCCTCCTTTTTCTGCAAGCCTCCTGTTTGTGTCCTTTTCCACTTTGTGTAGAACACTGATCTGTTCATTCCCACTGAGCCCGTGTGCTTCTTGGGGAGGTGTGCCGTGCTGGCATGGACCCCGCCTCTGCGACCCTGCACGTGCCCGAAGTCCCTGTGGCCCCTGGGCTTCCTTCCAGGCAGGGGCTGACTCTGTGGTGCTGCCGGGAGTGGTTTTCAGCCACACTCCATGATATGAGCCTCTCTTTGCGGAAAGTGGATTAAACCAGCAAATCCTGTGGCCTGCCTGCGGCTGAGACCCTTCACCCTCTCCCTTCAGGAGGGAATTAGCGAGCAGAGGCAGCTGGGCCCCTCTGCCCCATGTGACTCAGTTGCCATCTTGGGGAGCTGGAGCTTGTAAGCTTCTGATGTGAGCAGCTTCCCAGCCGCCCTCCGTGCCGCTGTCACACTCAGGACAGGGGGACTGTCCTGGCGGAGCTGTGCACCCCTGTGGCCTGGGCTGCCAGTGCCTTCTGCATGTGCACAAGGCCGGTTGGAGCGGCCCCTTCCGGGCAGCACAGTGGCTACAGCCTGCACTGCATGCTGCCTGCAGAGGCACTCAGAGCAGCGCCACTTAGGGACATTGCATTGTCCAGGTGCCACAGGAAGTGTGAAACCCAGGTGTCCTTCATTGTGAGACACACCTGAGGAAAACATCTTCTGTACCCAGCTTGTCTAAAATGGGGTCATTTGAACCCAGAGCCAATGAGTTATTGAAGAAAATCTTTACACAGTTTGTTCAAACTCAACATGCAAGGTCCAGGTGGGCTCCCTGGGCCCCCATCTCAGCCGGACTCCTGGGTCAGCTGCTCCACGGCCGTGTAGCCCCAAGCTGTAGGCTCTGAAAGCCAAATGCACAGTGGCCACCTGGCCTCGTGGCTCAGGCACCCTTGGCCCTCACTCGCTGGCCAATGTGGACCACATCAGGCGTGCTGCCTGCACAGGGGCCCTTGGGGACCCCAAGGAGTTGCCTGCTACGTGGGTGACCGCACTCAGTGATCTCTGCTGCCCACAAGGACTCCAGGCGCAGAAGGCCTGGGCCTGTGTGTGGAGGACAGGCCCCGTGGCAAGGCTTTCTGTCCCCATAATCAAAGTCCTTGCAGTAGGAGCCTTGCAGTATAAAGCTGGCGTGGTGGCACATCTCTGCAATCCTAACACCCTGGGAGGCTGAATCAGGGGCGGGGCGGGGGGGGGACTGTGAGTTCCAGCCCAGCCCGGGCAACTACCAACTTAGCGAGACTCTGTCTCAGATTTAAAATAAAACTTCCAAAGGGCTGAGGTTGTAGCTCAGAGTGAGGGTCATGGGTTTGCTCTGTCCCCAGTGCTACTCACCAGTGGCTGGGGCCAGCTGGGCCCGACAGGTGCTTCTCTGCTTTCTTAATTGTATTTTTAAAAAGTATACATCTGGTGAGAGGGTGTATTTAGAAGATTAGAAAATGCAGACAACTGGGAGAGACAGCCCTGGAGCCTCCCCAGGACCCCCAGATACCCTGTGGCTGCTGGTCCTTCCCAGCCTTTTGCGTAACTTCATGTACGTGACTTTATGTGTCACACGGAAAGATAACACACACAGGGTTCCAACGTGCTGTTCCCAGGCTGGGCTTGGTCCCACAGTGGGGCACAAGATCGTGCTGTATGCGCAGGACCCTCGGTGCAGGCGTAGCCTGCTGTGTGGGCAGCAGCGCCCCAGAAGGCTCTACAGTGGCCAGGGTTATCCGCAATGCTAGCTCTGTGGCCCAGTCGGCCCTGGCCCCTGCACCCTGCCCATCTGAGGGTCCCACACCCTCCCAGCACTTGGACTCCTCCTTCTGTCCTTGTGTCCTGCCTGGCCTCTGGGTGATCTTGTGCTTGTGGCTCGTGGTCCCCGGAACATCTCTTCAGTCCCTTTTGTCCCCACATCTTCCTTAGGGGAGACCCCAAGGGATTGTGGAGATGGAGCCCAAATCCCTTAGCTGCTGTAGGTCTGTCCTCTGTATTGTGCAGGTCCTGTTGTGTGACCTGCACACGTGGGTGCTGTATGTGGCTCCCGGGGAGCTGGGCCCTGTGCAGGGTAGCTGGTTGGGCTTTGCTTTACATACTCAGCAATTTGTGCCCCAGCCCATTCTTGAGGTATATTTTAAATTCAGTTCATTTTGCAGCCCAAGCTAGAATTCCAGCTCCCACCTGAAAAGGCCAAAGATGTCCTGCAGGTCTCTGGCTACCTCTGGGGGTGCCACGTGTGGTGCAGTGGCATCCTTTCCCTTGGACATTTGCTTGTCCCTGCCAGGTCCAGGTGTCACACACATAGGATGCTGTCCTCCTGCTTTGAGGGATGAGCTCAGTGTGAGTTTGATTTCTTATTAAACCTACTTGGTAAACGACTCGACATTTTCCATGGATGAAAATGTATTCAGTAACAAACTGAATCAGCAACAAATGCTGCTCGGTGGCCACTGCTGCTATGAGACTTGGTGCTGCCACATGTGATAGGTGAACAGCAGTGACAGCAGGAGCATGCACAAGGTGCCTGTGATACTCCAAGCGTGCCTGGAAAGGGGCAGGAGGCCCTGTGCTTAGCCCATCCTGTGGCAGTGAGACTTGCCCAGGGACCTCAGCTGACATCCCTCGGCACACATGGAGCTCCCCGCTGTCCCCTTGTCTGCTGTGTGCACTGGCCTCCATTGAGGACCACATGCCAGCTTGGGGGACACAGGGATATGGGGCCCTGCCAGTGCAACAGAGGAGGCAGATGTCCTGGGAGCCAGTTGAGGCCGCGGAGGACGAGTCTGGTGCCCTGGGCCCAGGGTGTGGCGTGGGGCTTCCCCTGCCTTACATTGCCCATGCTCAGAGCTGCATGATGTCCCCAAGGGGACCCAAGATGCCCAGTGAGTGCTTTCCGGGGGTCCAACGGTAAAGGACAGGGTGGGGAGCACTTTATCCTTTGTGGGAAGGCACAGGGAGGTCACTGCACTGTGCAGATGGCTCTGTGACTCGTGTGACTGAAAGCGTAGAACCTTCTGGCAGGATGTGGCCGGAGTGGTGAGTGTTACTTGCTCTTTAACACTCCAGGCTTATCCCTGGGAGCCTTCCTGGGACGGATGGAGCAGTGGGACAGGTCTGTTACAACTCCCCTTGCTGCGCTGCCCAGAAGAGACCAGGGGGCAGTCACGCTCCTGGGGGCTTTCAGCCCCTGGTGCCCACAGGAGATGGGTGGGCCTGGCTCCACTTGGCTGGACAGCCACCCTGCCTCACACTGTCCTGCAGCAGAGGCCGCTGGCCTAAGGGAGAGCACCTGGCGTGCCAGGCTCCCAGGCACATGCGTGCCCGCCGCGCTCGTGCAGGCCTTGCCGAGCTGCTGCATGCCCCCACAGGGAAGGAAGGCTCACACAGACACATCGTGACATCAGTGCTGAGAGCAGAACTCCCCACGGTCGGGCACCTCCACGAGGGCGGGGGCTGGCGTGGAGAAGCCATGCCTGGAGTTCTGGGGCGTCCTCAGGCTAGTCTTGTGCCTGCATGCTGTCACGCAGGGCAGTCCTCCCCGGCCAGCCATAGCCCGGGATGACAGAGTGCGGGGCTTGGTGAGTTACGGCTGCCAACTGCGCAAGGTGGACAGCGCAGAGCGCTCAGGGCTCGTGAGTGTGCTGTGTTTCCCGCAGAGGAGACACCGCACCTTGTGCATGAAGAAGACAAGCCTTTTTAAAAAAGCAGTCGTATTTAAGGGCATGTTTGTCTGTGTTCTTTTCTTGCTGAAAAGGTCACCCAGATAGATTCCTCCTTCTTTAGCATTGCAGGCCGCGAAGAGCTGGGCATTTCTATTCTCTCTCCATCCCGTGAACCTGGGGGACTAAATTAGATTCTGAAATTGAGTGTGCAGCGGAGTCGCTGAGTTACCATAATGGGAGGGTATTGCTTCTCACCTTGCGAGGAGCCAGGTCATGATAATATGAAGCGAAGTGGATTAAAAATAAAACCAAAGGTATTTATTTATGACCTGCTCAGAATTGGATTGGCATCCGTGTAAGTTGCATCTAATGGTGAAAGACAGCAGATTGATGTTGATGTGTCCCTGAGGACATATTGCCAGCTGAATGTGCTCCGTGAATTCAATTTAAAGACCCACAGAAAGTGTCCAAAATGCAAAGGAAATGGAATTGCGGCAGAGGTGGGGCCCTTGGCCGCGGAGTCCTCGCCGCT
>NDGN011459294.1:0-10602 GCA_002564285.1 Tympanoctomys barrerae | reverse complement strand
CTTTCCTTTTACTTGTATTATATCTTTCTATTTGTATTTCTTCTTTTGAGTTCTTATACTATTACAGCTCTTCTTTTGTTCATTAAATCCTTCTTCCATTGTACTGGGTTTTTACATATGTGTCTGTTAGGAAAGTGATTTCCACAAACAACTGAAAACCCAACTATGTCTTAGAAAAACAGATGGTTATGTACCAAAACGTCCACAGGGAAGCAGCTACCAGTGTTGTATGGTAGCGTTAGGATGGCAATGGAGAATTTTTTACCTCCATTGGCATGAGATACTCATTTCAGCATTCTCACAAGAAGGAGAAGAGGAAGGAAACAGTGTGCTGTCTGTATGAGAAATGAAAGCAGCTCCTCAGGACACTTGGCCCACTTCTCACCAGCCAGAACTATCACATAGCCACCTCCAGGTGGCAACAAAGGAAAGGGACATAAGAATGGGCCTTGGGTCAACCAGGCAGTGTCTCCCACCTGGGTTATGGAACGGCTATCAGTTTGTGTTTCTTGAGCTTAACATCAGCTGCCTTGCTAACCACTGTAATTAATTTTAGTAGCATTTCAGCTGAATCCCTTGTGCTGTCTTCAGAGACAATTGCATGCCTGTGGATAATAACAGTCTGTCTCTTCTTCTCAGGTGGATGCATTTCTTCGCTTTTCTCTTTTGTTTTATAAAGTGATTGTTTCTTTTGGTCTCCTTTATTTTCAGCTTAATATGTGTTTTAATTCCTTATTTTTGTTACAGGTTTTCCACTATTTTTCTTTTCAAGTACAATGATTTATTTGTTAAACAAATCAATAACCACAAGACAGCAAAAATAGTATCCCCTAAATTATACTAGTTATAGGTACCAATACAAAAGAAATCATATAAATCATAATCTAAGGTTTTAAAATGTTTTGGTAAAATAACTGCTTTTATAAACTAAATTATATTGACTCTTCTTCCACTCAAGGGAGGGTAGGGGGATGGAGAAAAAAAGAATCAAATTATATCATGCATAAATACAAATTCTCTATGATGAATGTAATTGTTATATACCTAGAATTTATTGATAAACACTAATTTTAAAAAGTTAATTAAATTCTTTGTAGAGTTACACATGAATATTCTATATTTATCTTTTAAAATTGTAGTTTTAAAAAAATTTTTCATTTTATTTTGAAGAGTAAAAACAAAAGCAAAAACAAATAGTAGATACAAAGACAGAAACAGGGTAACATACAGTAATGTGTATGCTATAGATTTTCAAAACAAGAATAGCAAATTAGCAATAGTTGTTATGTTATGTATTTTTATCATCAAATTTGTCACTCAGATTAACAGATATAGTTATGCAAGGTTGTATATTTATTAATTATTTAATTTAAAATAATTAAATATTAATGCTTGCTTTCAATAAATCTTAATTATTTTCTTGTCTTTTTTACCTTTTAAAATATTTATTTTAAAGAGAGTATAATAATAATTGATAAGACATTATAAATGGTACACATTTAGAAGGCCAAATGAGAGGTATTCAACCATAGGTTTTGTATTACACATTGCTGTCCTTAATGTAGTTGCTTAGATTGCAGATATTAGCATACAGGGTTAGTCAAAATGAAAATTCTGAACATTAACTGCCATTTTCAAAAATCTGATGGTAGAGCTGGGAAGATAGCTCAGTTGCCTAAGTACTTGCCTAGCAGGTACAAGGTCCTGAGTTTGATCCTCAGTACTGGAAAAAAAAAATTGGGCCAGGGAGATGGCTCAGTGGAATAAGCACTTCCCTGGCAAGCACAGGGGCCTGAGTTCAATCTCTTGTTCTGCCAAATTAAAAAAAAAATCAATCTAATAAATAAACAAAAAGCTGAGAGAATTTATTAGTACAATCAACTCAGCCATTCTGTAAAAATCAGTGTATTTGATGCTCTACTTTGTAACATTTACTGTGAGAACAATGAAGGAATTTTGAATACAAACTTTAAGCTATGGACGATTAGGGCAGCACCAAGAAATATATAACTCACAAAGATTAAAGAGCTACAAATGATACATATTTTGTGTTTTTTTTAATGTATTAAGGCTATGTAAATTTTTTAGTACATAAATCCAGTACATAATTGTCATCTTCGTTTGGGGCAATTGACATAAGTATATCCTATGTAATTACTTTATCAATTTTTATCTCTTTAACACCTCCTCTTTTTCTCACTCTCACTTCCTTTGATCTCCTTCCCCTTTTCTGTCTTGCAGTCTTTCCTTTATTTTATCTTTTAGTTCACTTATATTTTGGGTTTCTCATATAAGAGAAATAGCTTGATATTTAACTTTATGTATCTGACTTATTTTGCTTAACATTATGATCTTCAAGATCCATCCACTTTCCAGAAAATGGCAAGATTTCATTTACTTTATGGCTGTGTAATATTAAGTGTGCATGCATACACATATTTTCTTTATCCACTAATCTGTTGATAACTGGCTTTTTTTCAAGCTGTTAGCTGTTGTGAGTTGTGTTGTTATAAAATAGATGTGTCAATATAGCATGCTATTTTTATCTTTTTGGCCTTGTTACACTAGATAGTATCCTAATTTTTGACTGATGGATGCAATTGACTCATACATCCTTTCGAAAGTTCTAATCATAATTAATTTTTTTCTCAGTTTTCTTATTTTCTTTAAGTATCATTAATCCTCGGGAAAGACTTTTCTCTTTGTTGTTGTGTTAAAAATTGTCAATTTTACTTTAGAATCATAAACTTTGGTCCTTCTTGGTTGTTCATATTATATAAATGACAAAAGGAAGACTGGTTTCAGTGATCCAGCAGCTTATGCTCTGCATTTGTTCTCTGGAGTGATATTTGCCAATTTCCCCTACAAATAAGCCTCTTCCTTAAACAACTCCCCACTGATCTGAGGACACTACACTTAGGCTTCTCAGCGTGTTAGCCTCCTGCACAGAGGTGCCCACCTGCTACACTTCCCTGTGTGCTCTAGAAGTTCCTTAAATTGTCCCTTTCACCACCAGAACCTCTACCCCACAGGAAACTCACAGACAGCTTTTCTGAGAGTTAACCCAGGGTTAAAAACACCCCCACCAGCATCTCTGAAGAAAACCAGGGGAAAGCAGACACCTGGTATCTTTGGTATTCCAGGGAAAGTTCTGTAGTGAATTACTCACTTACATCACCTGCAAAGTCCCCACTGGGACTACCCTTAAGAGTGGAACTGCTTTTAATCTGTGTTTCTTTCCTGCTCCGGGCCCAGGCTGTGTCCCTTTCCCTTTGTTTTTGTTTTAACTCGGTATTATCCTCTCTGACTTTCTATCTTCTAGGATTCTTTATTATTTCTTGTCTGCCAATAAGATCTGTTTTATTTTTTAATATGTTCATGAACTTATTCTTTTAAAGTATGATCTTCTCAAGACAGAAGTAGATGGCTGTATTGTTCTGCCATCTTGATGTAAAATTCTTTGGAGAGATACTTATAAAATGGTTTATAAATAATTTACATGTGGCTATTTGATTGTCATTCATAAGTCAAACAAAATACAGGTGTGTGGTAATTAATTGTTAAATAGTCATTTCGTACTTTGGGAATCTTTTAATAATGCAAACACTGGTGAGTTGGTTATTATATTTTGAAGGCTTTATTTTAAATAAATAATATTGATACCCTAAAGTACTGATCCAGTATGTCTAATAGGATACTTGCCACCTCTATTGACTTGATAGTTTTGTCTCTGCAGTCTGTGTGCTTTCTCATCTTAGGGACAATTTCTTTAAAAACTCAGGCATTTTATTATTACATGGTTTCTCTAAAAGAGAATACATGAAAGTAGATGGAAACTATTATTACACAAGAGGAAGGGAATTTGGGGTCAAGGGTGTAAAAGAGGGGTGGCTCAAATAGATTATCTGTACTGAAATCCAATGTTTTATAAAATTAAAGCACTAATAAAAATATATTTTTAAAATTACTGTAAAAATTTTCCATGTATGTTGTGTAAATAACATTGATGTTACTGTTAGGACAAAAATTCAACTTGCTGTATTTTTTTTCTCATCTTTGTGGATAAAGACAGGGGGTAGGAAAACTTTCTGCTTACTTCAGAAATAAAATTTTTCATTGAAGTAAGCTGTTCTTTTTCCATGTTGATACAATTCTGACTGCGGGATGTAGCGCCTAAGCGGGCATCACCACAAGCTCAGAGCAGCATCTGTGGAGATGTCTTTGCACATGAAAGTGGTGACAGAATGTTCCTGTCTTGATTATGGGCTCTGATTTCTATTCCTAAAAGGTTTGATACTGATTACGTTAAAAGACTATAAACCTTGAGCCAAATAAAATAAGCACCTAGAAATTCTAAACCACGATACACTGAAGTTAGTAGTTACATGAGCCTTACAATTCAGTTTTCTAATAGAATTATATAGGAATTCAAAAATTCAACAAATGGGAATTATTTTATTTATCTATTTCTATATTTGGAAGTATAGTAGTATAAAAACTAGGGTGCAGAGACCCTAAGATAAATAATCATGCTAGAATTTATGACAGCTCAGGAAAATATAATACTTAAATGGTAAGCATTTCTTTTATTCAAGGAACTTTCAGTTTACTGACTGAGAAAGACATTATCTTAGTTATAAACTATTACTGCTAGTTGTTGTTCCTTTTCTTTTCTTTTGGTTACCATAAAATACTTTCTGGCATATTCATCCAAATAAGGGAAGTTATAAAGTAAATGTGTATAATTCAATCCTCACTGACCTAGTTCATAAGTTAATAAAGTTTGCAAAGTGAGTAAATTGGACTATTTGCAAAATGTGGTTTTAGGATTATTTAACAGGAAAGGACAGTTTTAAGTCTAGCTTTTCACTGTGTAGGTTTTGATCCCACATTTATTACTGAGAAGTCAATATGCATAAAACTGGATCTCCCAAAGGCCAAGAGGACAGTAGGTGACAGAAGGGTCTTTGGATAAACACTCCTGCTGGGCTAGAAATGTTGACAGAATTTTCTCAAAAAACTATCTCAGTGTTTGTCTTTGTTCTGCTTTAAATCACACACTGATTTTTTTAAAGCATTAAAAGTGTAATTCAGTTTTGTTCGGTTTCCAAGAAGAGGTGAACACAAGATGAAATGAATTAACTAGGCCAATCATAATCAAACACTGCAGAAAGCCAGGCAGAACTACTGTAGGCTGAGAGTGTCACAAACAGATCTCATCTGCCTGGGAAAATCTGACACTATATGGAGAAGGGACAGGTAACTGCAGAGCTACAAGGTCCCTCAAGGAGGAAGCATAGCTCCTTTCAGGAGATTTGGTCATACAATTGTCAACACCGTGCTGAGTTGTCATTGTATTTTATGAGCAGGTAAATTCTTCTGGGATTTATGGGAAAAGCTTGATGCCACTCTGCAGCCTCCTCTTATTCCTTGTCATGGCTAAACGTGGTACCATTTTCTTTCTGAGGATAATTGGTATGTGACTAATCCTGTGTAGTTTCTAAACTTAAGCTAAGAATCTGGGGCCGGAGAGATAGCTCAGTGGATTAAGTGCCTGCTGATGCAAGTTTAGGGACCATGATTCAATTCCTGGCATCATGTGCTGTACCAGCCCTGCCTCCAGGGCATGCTCAGCGAGTCAGAGTCCAATAGCCAAGCACACCTGCGACCCCAGTGCTGGGGAGGCTAAAGCAGGAGGATCACTGTGAGTCTGAGCTGTGTAATGAGACCCTGTAACAACCAAATACATATTTAAAAAAAAAAAAGACCACAGGGTCCGAAATAAGACAAGGCAGTCTGATAGGCTGATGTTGACACTGACCACTTATGTTACCTTGGGTGAGTGGCGTCACTTCAGTAAATTTTGGTTTTTTCCTCATCTGTAAAATGGGATGATAAACTTGTAGTATTAAGTGAGAGAGGTAACATAAGTATAGTGCTTAGCCCACTGAAGGGCACACTGTAAATTCTCAACAAACACAATTATTAATATTATTGCCACTGTTATTCAAAGAGTCAAAATGCTAAAAGTTTTCTTCATGCAACAAGTATTTAGAGAGAATTTATGAAGTGCTGAACCAACTGAGTACTTTGAGTGGAAAATACCTTATTTAGAGACTAATAATGTCGACTTCTATTTCTTGACTTCACTTCTCTAAACACAGAATTTACAATGCATCATCCATGGAAATAGATTGATCCATTGCCCCATGTTTTAATTTTGATATACTTGAGCGATACTTAAATGAAAAACTATGGCAGCTGACTGCTGTCTCAGATAAAATCTAGGAAGTTGGGTTGTAATCAGGACTTAGAAGAAAGGGTTCATTGTTGTATGCTACTGGGATGCTTTTCATCGATTATTATTTTTGTTTCTGCTCAAGTCTATGTATACTGATATTCGTGTGTCTAACCCCTTCTTAGTAGGTGATTTAGCTTCTGCCTGTGCATGATTATAGTCATGTTTTCTTGTGTCCTTCCAACACGGGGGAGGGTGCATCACAGCAGAGTGGGAGTGTAAACGTGCCGCAGCCTTCAGTCCCACGCGAGCGCACTCCCAGGCCCACTTTTCTGCAGAATGGTCTCTGGAGCAGGGTAGATGTGGGCCGGGGAATTGTCTGGGCTTTCCGTTAATCTCTGAAGATGGGAAGGTGATCCTTCCACAAATATGGGAATGGGGGCTTCTCTGAGGATGGCAAATAATAAACAATGAGAGTTTTTTTTTTTCCCATCCTGGATTCCTTCAGCGCTGCTCTCTGTCGTCCTCAGCAGTAACTTAGCCCTTGTCTTTCTCACTGAAGGATTTAAATGGAATGACCTTAATTCTTGCTTTGTTTGCACTCTATCTTTTAAGGAGTTGCAATGAAGACCAAGGCAAACAGTAGATTAACAGTGGTACCTTTTATAAAGCTGATTAGTTCCTAAAATATGCTGAAAGGAAACAAAACGAAAAAGAAAAAAAAAGTGGGGGAAATGAGACAGCAGCTTTGTCGGTGAGTTTGAAACAGCTTTATTTCTTTCAGTAGATGCAGTTATTGACCTTCCAGAGAAATATTTCTTTTGTGTGACAAGGCTTTGCCAGGATTGCATTTATGGCATTAAGCAGGTGCTTGGTAAGTGTTTCCAAACAAATATTACTTCACTGCTTAATTTTGAGTTACAGGGTGAGTTGCATGCAGATGAAGTCAGTTGTACAGGGATATCAAGGGGCTGACAGTCTTCACATCAGAATTCTAGAGAGGCTGCTCCATTTGGAGTCATTAAGAAGAGCAGAGCCTCTTAGAATCTCCTTCAGCTCCTCTGGTCTTGAAGGAATTTATAGAGAAACTTCCAAGGTACATCAGCTATATCCAAATGAAAACCAGAGCATTACAGTGTGGCCGAGGTAAAAGTGTGTCTCTGGGAAGAAAAGAGCTACATAGGAAACATTTCTGGTTGGCAACTTGTATTTTATGGGATGGGAGGCTATTCCCAAAATTGTTCAGTTTAATTTAAAGTTAAATAAAAATGTGAAGGGCTAGGGATCGTCACTAAGGTGAGCCACCTGTTCACAGAAATAGGATGATTCACATCTCATTATCAAAGCAGAAAGCTTTTCCAGAAGATCAGTCATTAAACTCAGTGTTTCTTTCTTTGGTAGCATCTCACTCAGATGCTTAGAGTCACTTGTCTGCCCTCCTTTTCCACGATGCACCTATATTTCAAGTTTAGTTCCATTAGGTAGCTGCTTGCAGCATTATGAAGCCTGACTCCATCATTTTCAACATGCCAAGCCATTTCAACACAACACAGTCTTTGGCCTTATATAATCCAAACATTTACATACATCTAGCTCCTTCTCATCTTTTTAAGTGGGATTGAGCTTATTTTTAAATGAAGTCCTCATTCATGTTCCATAAAAGCATCAAGAGAAACTGGGATTTAAATTCTGGTCCACAGATGCTGCTTCCAGTTCCTAATGTGGTCATTGACTCCTAGCCTTGGCAATATTCTTGGCATGACATTCTTGTGTCATGACAAAAAAAAATTACAAACAGCCATCACATGAAAATGTCCTGGAGCTTTTGCATGTGTGCGTCTAACTTAAAGAACATTTCACAATAAGGGCCTCCAGCAAAAGAATGCCAAAGGAAAGGAGGGATGCTGGAGGTGAAACTAGTGCTTACCAAAAAGTGAGGTGTATATGATTTTCTTCACCACAAGTCAAATGGAGACACATGGCTTTCAGGGAATTTTCTAGTGATATGAAGAGCCTTACCATGACCTAAGCATTGGCACCAATGCCAGGGCAAGACTCACCTATGATTCCCTTGGATCCTTGGCATAATTCAGTCCACAAATTCCCTTTCTGATTCCACAGGTGCACCCATTCCTCAGTTTCTGGTCTCAATCACTGAATTTCTAACAAGTGTGTAGGTGCCCAAAGTTGTAGGGACCTTACCTCTGTTCCTACTCTTTCTGTGCAGATATTGGCATACTGTGAAATTTCTCTTTTTGGTTTTAAAGCAGTTGGACCAAATTACTTTTCGTTTAATTAAACAAACATCTATGCACCCACCTCCATCGCAGCCTACTTTATTGTGTATGCAAATAAAATAAAATAAAATAAAATCTCCCAGTGATGGAGGGGGACTGCAGGAGAGACTGTACGAAGTCCCCAAATGATCACAACTGTGCAATTGTCCTGGGTGCACTTCTTTAATAGGCTGCCATTTGTTCCCACTCACCTAGAGAGCTTGTGGATAGCCTGAGAGGTTTGTGTGCGTGTGTGCGTTTTAACAAATTTTCAAAAGTTGCCATGGGGAGAGAATAGCGAGAAAGCCCTTCAAAAAAGAAAATTATTTTCACAGCATCATCACCAGAAAAACACCCCTGCCATGGATATCTTTGAAGGTCGACTGCAATCTGAACTAATTGGGGAGGGAAGGGGAGAGCTTTCAGTTTTGCTCACCTTTTATAATGGGCCTCTGAGAAGTGATCGGTAGCCAAACGCTTCCTGCAATGAGTGGTTTGGGCACTTTCTAAGCAAAAAGGAACTCTCCTCCAGCTTCTTCTTGTTCATGTCACAGGGAGAGGTCACCACCTGCCCTCTTCCGCTCGCCACTTCTGATTATTGGGTAGATTCTGCTCCAAAAATCATCTTTTGTTGTGAGGACATTAATCTTCTCCCCAGTGTTGAAATGCTTGATAAGAAGGAGGGGTGGAAGCAGGAAGTCTGATCTCAAAAGCCTCAAGATCGCAGCCAAAGAGTATTATTTATAGGCCTTGACTGAAAATCAACTTCAATCTGTACGAATGTACTACATTAAGCCAATAACAGACAACAAGCTTGTGAATATTTGGCGTGATGATGAAATTGGCCGAAGCCCTTGTGCGGGGTGGGGGTGGGGGTGGGAAGAGGCACAATCGGGGAAGCGCTGGTACTCCTCTTGGAGGATGTCTGTTGTGATTGCTAGCCGGTTTCCACAGCTCCTTGCCGAATATTATGCCATTAAACAGTATGAAAGAAAATCAAAATATATGTTTACTGGGTACTAAATAGTAAGTGGCCTTTCAAATGCCTTTAATGGCTAGGCTTTAAAGTCAGCTTGGAGCACCCTCAGAAAGCTAGAGCAGCGAGTCTCAGAGATTTCTGTTGCTGTAAACCACTATGAGAGGCTGAACAAATGCACTCTAAGACTTGCGAACACCCACAGCTCTGGACCCTTAAAGGCATATTCAGAAAGAAAACAGCCTTCTGCCTTGTTCATTACTTCATAGTTTTAATTGAAAAATGGGTGACGTCTGAGCCATATTTTATGAAAAATTGAATGACAGTCAGTGTCTTGTTCCACATAATGGGTATGCTCCTTTGCACCATGATGCTATTGTTATGAGAAAGTACTTGTGTGAAAAAACAAACTAGAGTATTCATGAGCTAAATACAGGTTTTGCAGTGTTTTCCTGTTTATTGTATTTTTACTATGTTAACTGTACTACTACATTCTGTAGAAATAGTCAGGGATTAAAATAAGAAGTCCAGACATAAATCAAAGACATAGACCATAGTATCTGAAAAAGGTGATTCAAACATCAGTGGATTATTTTGTAATTGGCTAAGCATTACTGGATAGCTGTCTGGGAAAATTTCCAACTGGATCCGTATCTCACCTGCTCAAGGATAAACTCAAAATATTAACATTTTTAAAGAAATGCAAAGAAAAAAAAATACCAGGACTATAAAAATGCATGGGAGAAATGTTTATAGCTTTAGGGTGAGCAAGGAAGACAAAAACAAGAAACCATAAAAAAATTGACATAGAAATCAGAGCTTTAGCCTAGACAAAACTGCAGATTTGCAAAGTCAAAAGATAAGTGAAAAATTGAGAAAAATATTTTCAACTTATTAAACAATAAAGAGGTAAATATCACAAACATTAATGCCCAAAGAGAAATCAAAATACATAACTAACATGAAATACAATTGGCTCTATAACATAGCAAGGTTATGAGGTTTTAGCTTTCACTTTTGCATACTGAAGAAATGACAAATACATATGGTTATTTTTGTAAAAGCAAAGTATCAAGAAGAGTACAAATGTATATCAATATAAATTAATTAAT
>NDGN011459286.1:0-14925 GCA_002564285.1 Tympanoctomys barrerae | reverse complement strand
ATATATATATATATATATATATATATATTCTACCACTGAACTCCAGCCTCAGGAACTAGTTTTAAAAATTTTGTCATTCTCTATTTTCTTCATATTGTAAGTGGAACAAAACAATAAAACACAATCCTAACCCAGAGGTTCTCAAGTCCTCTGGGTTCAAAGTACCCTCTAATGTCTCTTTTTTGGAGCTGGCCCCACTTGCTAGAATACCTAACAACTCTATCAAGTGTTTTGGTCCTAGCTAGGTGTGGCAACACATGCCTCTAATCTCAGGATTTGGGAGGCTGAAGCAGAATTACTGCCACAAATTAAAGGCTGTCTAAAAAAACAAAATCAAATGTCATTAGGTTCAAATAACTGAAAAAGTTCTTACACCCTAGCTACTTAGTAACTTTGAAAAAATAATACCATACATAAATAGAAGAAAATGTTTAATCCTTCCTTAAGCACAATTACTTAGCCATGGAGCATCTGTGCCTGTCCAGCACTTCATACGTTTTCAAACTTTGGAATCATTTGGGAAGCTACATCCTTATTTCAAGCTCCACGTTGACTATCACTTGGCATTCCTACTGCTCCAACTGACAGAAACCCAACTTCAAAACATGATGTCATAGAAAGGATGGTAGTATGACTGAACGTTTAAAATTATGGGCATTCATGGTCTTCACAATAGCCCACCCTACACTCTGGGGTGTACTTTTATTTTTTCTTTTCTTTTCACTCAGTCCAAACTCACTCTGCAAAGCCCATTTTCTCTTTACTCTTTCTTTCCTTACCTTTAATAAATGTGAAACTTGACCACCATTAGAAAAAACCCAAGTACTAAAAAAAATTGTGAATTCCCAGAGTGTGGTCTCACAGGCCTGTAATCTCAGCTACTGAGGAAGCTTAGGTGAGAGGATAGCAAGTTAGAGAATAGCCTGAGTAATTCAGTGAGACCACAAAAATGTAAAATACAATTGTGAATTTTCTCATAGTAGTTGTTCATATGGTGTATTTCCCTGGACAATATCTATGGCCATTCTATGGCTTTTTGTTCTGCTGTTGTTCCCCAGAACATCTTAGTGTAGGAACCACATCCTTCAGTCCTCATTCCATTTAACTTCTATTTTGTCTCCTTTGAAAAATCCCCTTGAAGAGTTGTTTAGCAATCAGCCTTTTCTGCTGCAACCTGAATTCTACCCCATTATTTCACTAAGATGTTTTCCAGTTGTCAATGAAACCATTTTACTAACTCCAATGGACACCCCTAAACACCCACTTGTCTAATGTGGGGCTTGCAGTTGGTGCTCGGTATTGCCTATCTTGTTTTCCTTGGAAAAATTTGGCTCCTAGCCTCTCATCTTTGCATGTCCAAAAGAAAACATGGGAAAAAAATGTGAAAATGAGAAGCATCAAAGGAATTCTAGAAGCCTCAGAAACATAAAACATATCCAGGAGGGATGAACGTATCACTGATACACTAAAAGGTTAAATAAATCTAGCAATGGGTAATTGCCATGCAACTGGTTTACTCTTCCTTTAAAGGACAAACATCATTAAGCTTCTTACTTGCCTGCAAAATTTTGTGCCAAACTAACCTAGTATCAAGAACATTCTAGTGGTTCATCTACCAGCTACTATACTGCAAAACATAGGTTATCTCTGGATCATGGAAGCATCTTAACTAAATCTTGTCAGTGGAAGGGAAGACAGTGCAATCCTCTCTAGGCTCCGGAAAAAGTGAAAATCCATTCTCCTTATGGTGAACTTGGCTTCAACTCCAAGTTAGCTTAGTAACTTTGTCAGTAATGTAGGAAATTTTCACATGATCACACACAGGACAAGAGCACTGCTTCATTTCAAAATAAAATTGTGAGGGCTGGTCAAATAGCTCAGCAGACTAAGGTGCCGGCAAGCAGGCTCAGGGGCTGGGGATTTGATCCCCTGGGATGCACTGAGACAGCAACTGAGACTGGGTGTGGTAGCTCCCATCTGTAATCCCAGCTCTTGGGAGGCTGTAAACAGGAGAATCACTGAGTCCGATCTAGTAGTGAGACCCTGAACATCCTGTAGACCTCTAAAATACAAAACAAATTGTCAATTACCTTTGCAAACAAAAATAGTACCCCCCCATAGAATTTCTCACACAAATCCAAATGTTTCCCCCTTCAAAAGAAAGATGTTAGCAACCTTCCCCATTGCTCTCACTGCTTTCAGCTTAAGCATGTTGGATTGCTGCTCTCAGAAGTCCTATGTACCACCTGGACTACTTTGCAGGGGCTGAAATGACAAAGTACCACAGGCTAAGTGGCTTAAAGGGCAGAATCTTCTCATAATTCAAAGGTCAGGATGTGGCAGGCTTGGGTTCTTCTGAGGCTTCTCTGCATCTTCCCAGCGTCTTCCCTCCTCTGCTGATAAGGACAGTCACACTGGACCAGGGCCCATCTGAATAACCTCATTTTAACTATCTTTGTAAAGTCCCTATCTCCAACTATGGTCACTACTTGAGACAGCAGGGGTTAGGACATCAACATGTAAATTTTTGGGAGACACAATTCAGGTCACATCACTGCTCAAAACCAGTGAGAAAAGCACCTTAAAATCTTCAGATTTAGGTGTAAATATCTATAAAAATTGTGTGCATATGTCTATATATGTTTTATATATATATAAAATTTTTAAGCGTTGGAGATTGAACCCTGCCTGGGCCTTGCACATTTAGGCAAGCACTCTCCACTAAGCTACATCCCCACCCCTAAAATCAGGTCTCCTGCAAGACTTTACTCAAGCCTGAGGCTTTCAATTTAGCCAAAAAGATGTCAGTTTAAAGGATAACAGGTGTCAAGAGATATTTGCAGTTTGTTCAGCAGTGCCTCAGAGAAACAAACAATGAAGATTAGGTAATTGTTGGGAGGAAGGACATACAAGCTTGAATCACTGGAAGTTCCTTTTTTACCTTTTAATAATTCAAAGGTACCCTAAATTATTAGTCCCAGACACCTTAATATGACTTTGTCCTAAATACATAACAAGAGAGTTCATCATTTGAAAGTGATAGTAAATAATACACTTGCATTTGAAGGTTGCTGCTGGGGTCTGAGTGGGGGCTGACACACATTTATATTGAGGTTTAATCTCCAAAGTGTACAGAGGTATTAGGCTAAGAGGGGTTAACGCTACTTTAGCAGGAATGAGTTCTCTTATGGAACCTCGTTGGTTACCTCCAGAGCCTGGCACCTCTTTTCCACCATTCACACAGGTACTCTTGCTCTTCTGCTTACTCTCCCTGTCTGCTTTCCACTGCGAGTTGAACTGCAGACCACCTTCTGGAAGAGCTGGGTAGCTGGTGGGTGCCTTTAAACTTCCAGAACTGTGAGCTAAATTTTCATTGTAACTCACTCAGCCTCAGGTATGGGTATGGTCACTTAATTATGAAGGCACATTGTGAGAAGTGGGTTAGCAGTGTACTTACACAAAGATGGCTAGGATCTTATATGACCTCATAGGACGATTTTTTTGGTACCAGGGATAGAACTCAGGCCCCTGTGGTTGCCAGGCAGGTGCTTATGCTACTGAGCTGTCTCCCCAGCCCTGGACCACTGTCATATACACAGCCCATCATTGACTGAAAGAATGAGCTGAATGATTGCACTTTGCTGTAACACAAGACAGACAGGTACATACCAGTTCTGTGCGTTTGGCTCTCATTAATAGTTTGTCCATGAAGCTCTGATCTGCTTTGAATTATCAAACACGAACACAATGATCACAAAATATAGCCCAGGAAAGCCTTATTTGGATGGCCACCTCAATGCCCCCTATAATGTTCTCAGCTTTTTCATACTTATAGAAGACTGAGTCAAAGGAAATTAAGACTTCAGGGTATTTTATCCTTTCTCCTAGAGCAACTAATTTGGTCTATTTGATGACCTAAAACACACCAATGTGTGGTCAGCAAAACTGGTAATATTTTGTAATAGCATGAAGCTTTATGATGTACAAAATATCCCCTTCTCACAAACTAGTAGTGTTCATTTTGAAAAATGGGGGAAAACTGCTTTTTGGCTGGGCAAATAACTTGGGTTCAGGGCTAGGTATTAGAAGTTTGAAAGATACATTGTGAAGGAGAAAAACATAAATCTGTTAATTACTAGTGATAAACCCTAAATTAATATTCAAAAGGGGTTGTAGCTCAGTGCTGAGTACTTGCATAACCTGGCAAGGCCCTGGTTCCATCTCTAGCACCGTTACCTAAAGGAAAACACTGACAAAGCTCAAAATGTTTGATAATTTTCCTTAAATTCTGGCTAATTATTGTGTTATTTCACCTTCAGCCACTTTAAGAACCACCTCTTTAGTGGACAATAAAACACCAATCCGAGCTATACCTTTAGTCGTTACTTTTGGTATCAAATGAACTTGGTACCTTTTACTTGCCAGGAAGGCACTGTATCACTGAGCTATATATTCAGCTTTTTTTTTTTTTAATGGGCTTGATTTTTTTGAAGGAGAGTCTTAAACTTGCTGCAATCCTATCTCAACCTCAAGTACTCGAAATACAGGTGTGCCACCAAGCCAACTTGAAATGGGGTCTTTTCTAAATTGCAAAGTTGATCTAGAATCTCCTCTAACTAGATCTGTGCTAATACAGTAGCTACAGACCTGCATTTAACTATGAATTAGCTAAATGAAATAAAGTTAAAAATTATTTTCTTCAGTTAGCCAGTTTGGGTGCACAACAGCTGCATGGAGCTAGTCTTACTACATTTTACAACACAGACCTACAACATTTTAACAATTCCAGAAACTTCTATGGTGAACACAGCTCTAGATTATTTTTGACTCTGACCTTTTGGCTGAATTAGATCCTAAGAGCTACTCTTGGTAATGATTTAGTTTTAGGTCACAGGCCAATGATAACTACGTTAAGAATGCTGTAACTCATGGATATGTGTCATAATTTACAATGTGTATGTAACCTGTTCTAGTAATTTGGGGTAGTCCTGCCCATATTTTTCACACCAAGCTTCATAAAATTAAAGGCTTTCTTGGTGTTGCTCCACCTAATCCAAGCTGGGTCAATCCCTCCCCCCCTTAGGAATTTGGAACTGGAAAGCAGAGGCTTCCATTCAGGTTCTCTGGGTATCTGGGACTATAATACCAGGTGTTAGTCATATTCCATTATGTAAAAGAGTTGGTGAAATGACCAGAAAAACAAGTGAACAGGTAAGCAGAGATTAGGCTGCCTATGTGCTCTTTTGTTCCAGTTCTCTCTTGAGATTTCTGACACTGAGTTACACAAGAAAAACCTACATTTTAATAGTTCTGCTTAAGCTAGCTTAATTTGGTATACTGGAATTAGAATCCAAACATAATATATATTCACATACATGTAATATAGATATTACACTTGTTTATAATAAACAAGGGATGTGTATAGTTTGCCCCCTGGACTGTACCTTCCTCTAACTTTTCTGGACCTTCTTACCTTATCTGAAGAGTAGCCTTAGGCTTTCCTCCGCTTCTACTCTCTCTTGCTCTAATCAAGATATGCTACCTTTCTGGGTACAGAAACTCTTATGCAATCAGGTTGTATAGGTTGGCAACTGACTTTACGCTCCAGTGAATGTTGCAATTGCTTAGGCTCAACGACTTCAGTCACCAGTAGTCACAAATGTAACCCCTCCCCCACACCCTTCTTGGCAGTGCTAAGGACTGATCTCAGGGCTTCTCACGGAACTGCAGCTCCAGCTCTTTTTCCTTTTTTAATTTTCAGACAGGGGCTCACTCCTCTGCTAAACTGCTAAGGCTGGGCACTCACACTTGCCATCCTGTTTCAGCTTCAAACAGTGCTGGAATTACAGGTATGGAACATGCCCAGTTCCATAGTGGTGAATTTTGTGAAAACCTGGTCTGAATACAACTGAGCACAGTACTGAAGTCTTAGCCTTCTTGGATGAAGCAATTAGAAGACCTCCTGCTGAATCAGCTGTGAAAAAGAACATGGACAATTAATACCATACTAGCTGAGGGCAAGCACATACACATGTCCCAGGTAGGAAAACGCCATCTGCTATCAAGCAGCAGCAAGGAGGCTTGGGTGGAAGGGTGACAGGCGCAAGGAGAAACCCGTACCAGGTGAATTAAAAGTTCACCTACAATAGTGAAAGGTAATGAGGTATTAAAAGGATTTAAGCAAGGAGTGACCTTTTTTTTTTTTTTTTTAAAAAAAAAACACTGTTTGTAGAGTGAATTGCAGGAGATAAATAAGTGCACTCAGGAGGTAACCATGTGTACTAGCAATAAACAATCACAGCAAGACCTATAAGGAATTTTGGAGATGGACAATTTCGTGCATGTTGGCATATGAAATTCAGAAGACTTAAAAAATGCTTTTACTGATGAGCTCCTCTACTTTTTAAAGACCCAGTCCCCATATTAAGGCTATCAATAAGGTGGACTTAAAGACCCTAAAATATCAGTCAGGGCCTTATTTTCTGTTTTACACAGCTCAGGATTCAGCTATCACAGACTACTTTTGATTCCAGTGATCGTCCAGGGTAAACATTTTGTCGTTTTTCTTTTTTCTCTGGCCAGTGAATTTTGGCGGACTAATTGTTGAAAATGACTTTAACAAGAGGATAGCAGTGTTCGGGGGTTCACTGACACTCCTAAGTCTTAAATTTCAAATGCATGTTAGTCTTAGAATTTACAGTGGTTATTTCACGCTGCACCAAATGAGAAGACATTTTGTTAGCAACCCGTCTTATTGCACGTACATATACATATACATATACATATAAAACGCAGTAGTCACCTTGACACTCCAGACAATCAAGGGAAAAACTCTAGAATAACCCTGCCCTATGGGCGAGCTCCCTCGCGCCCTCTCAGTGGACCCCTCCCCGCCGGCACGAACGGGCACAGCTCTGCACGCATTGTCTGGGCGATCGCGGACCCGGCGGCACGCAAGGCGCATTTCCTGCACGCAGCCGCCGCGCGCCAGCTTCCCTCCCGGGACCCGCAGCTTTTGTTTCGGTTTTCTCCTTGGACTCCATGCTACTAGATTAACTTTCCTTCGGGCCGTTAACCTTTAGGCCTCCGTCCCCTAAAGTTCTGAAAAGCCAGTAAAGCCAATCTACAGGGAAACAATGGAAATAAAGTTTCCTTAATTGGCCGCTTCCCGGACACATTTAGGTTTTTCTTAAGAGTGACCCCGAGGAGAGCCTCGCAGAAGGGCCTCTCCGGCCGCCGCAGCCCACCCCGCCGCAGCGCTCGCTCCCGCGCACGGGGGCGCGGGGCACGCATCGCGAGCTGAGTGGGGCTGGCCTCCGAGCAGCGACGCTCTAGCCCGCGCTCGCTCGATGGTTCTCGCACGAGCGCGGGGTCTACCCGGTCCAGTCGCCAGGGGGCGCGCTGGCTGGCGCCGCCGACCCCGAAGTACGCGGCCCGATCCTGTCCGCCATATTGGATGCCGCAGCCGCCGCTGCCAGCGCTTCCTCTCTGTCTTCGCGGTGCGCTGCTGGTTCCCGTGGCCCAAGCGGCGGGGAGGTGAAACAGGAGCCTGTGGGAAGAAGAGGAAGAAGGGGGTGGAGAGTATAGGGGACGGGATCTGAGGGTGGAGGACAGAGACGGAGCGGGCGGAGAAGAGAAGGCGCCGCGCCAGCCCCTCCCCCGCCCGCCGCCGACCCGCCCCAGCAGGCTGTGTCCCCAGACCGGCGCTTCGCCCGCCCAGCAGCCATGCCCGGGCCTCACGGGCCCTGAGGGTACCCTCGCCCGCCAGTGCCTCCCTTCTGTGCCCGCCCCGCGTCGCAGCGGCCGCTCTCCCGCGGGCGTCCGCGTCTCGCGCTCTCCACCCAGTACAGCTGCCGCCGCCTCTTCCGCCGCCGAGCTCGGGCCTCCGCGCAGGCAACATGGAGGCCGTGAAAACCTTCAACAGCGAGGTTGGTACTGAGGCCTCGGCTCTGGCCTTGCCCACGCCGCCCCCGCCGGCGCCAGCGCCCCAGGACGAGGCCGGCGCGGCGAGGGTGGGTGCGGGTTTCCCGGGGTGGGGCGGCGGCGGCCTAGCTGTGCCGTGGGGGAGGGGAGTTTTATGCGCGCCCCTCCCCCGGGGCCGGGAGGGCGGGGGAGGCCCGCGGGGTGGAGGGAGGTTCCGCCGCTCGGCGCCCTATGGACGGCCGCGGGTCGGAGGCCAGGCGCGCTTGGGCCCTCCCTCCAGGCTCCGGCGGGTCTCGCAGGTCGGTTCCTCCCAGGCCTGGCCCGCCCACCTCCTTCCTGAGCCTGGGGGTTTAACGGTCCCGGGGTCGGACACCCCTAGACAAACCTTCCTGGGTCTTTAGAGAGGTATACTCTGATAGGGTCCTCGGAGGCAGTAGGTGACGAACTGTAGTCACATCGCTTGTAGTGTTCATAACTGCGATGCTGTTGACTACATAATTTGTCAGTTAGGGACTTTCGCAGGCTAATTGGATGGTTATTGGGGACGCAAGGTTATTCTGCGGTTTTGTTTTTGTATTTTATTCGCCTTTCATCACGATGTACACAAATGCAGTGGAGCGATCTGGGCATTGAGGAAAGATGCTGGGGAGATCGTTTCCCTCCCGTGTTAAATGTAACACGAGATTTTTTAAATTTTTGATAGTGATTTAGTTTGTTAATTGAACTTACTGATCGGAAGGAAAGTAAATCTTTAAAATGTATTGACTTTATTTTGAAGGCGATAGTTTTACTGGATTTTACTTCAAACATTAAGCATGGCAAGTACACAAACACAAGCAGCATTATATTCTTATCTGTACACCTTAGAAATATGATAGAAGCCAAATTAGAGGAATTTTTAATGAACTTTTGATTTGGACGTGCTAAAACGTAATTCACTAGTGTAATGTTAATCTCTTAAATTGGTATTTTAAACATCAGACTAATGGCTCTGATAACCCAAATTAGGACAGTACTTTTAAATTTTATATTTGTATTTTCCCTTTAAGGAGTAAGAAGTTTAGTGAAGAGGCTAAAAGTTAGATACTGTGAATTGGTCTCACCATTTTACACTAGTGCCAACACATGAACTTTATGTGAAGGATTGTTTTTTAGTAGTATAATTTTTAAAAACAACTTTGATAAAGTATAGTAATAGATTTGGAAATCTTTAGGAATTTATAGCTGATATTTTGGGGCAAATATTTCCGTTTGGGTTTCTCACCCAATAGTAACTTAAAATATATAATAAAATCAGCGATACTACATGATCAACTTGTTATGAACAGTTTTACAGTTGTTTGGTGTGTGCCAGGAATTGTAGCTTTTTAAGTTGCCATATTCAGTGGTACAGCACTACTGTGAAGGCCTCAAGTAATTTCCACGGCAGTTACTGGATTTACCCCTTTGTGTCTCTTTGTTGAGAATCCTAGTGTGTGCCCCACCCCCCACCTCTTAGCCCCCATCAGTGTTTAACAGGAGCCCTCAAGTGGTTAACGCATTATGGTTGGTCACAGTGGAGAATAGTGGAAAGTAAAGATCCTTGCCAGTTTTTCAGGTTGTACTGATTAGGGGTAAAGGGCTTAACGTTTCCAAGTCTGGCTGGGTGTGCACCACCTCTTATCTAATCTTCACAGGTATTTGAGATTTCTTGCAGGTCTATTTTTATGTATATAACACATCTCTTTCTCTCTTATGGATGAACTAAAAAGTGTCCTGTTTTATTTGTTTGTTATTCTTTAAACTGAGGTTAGCTTGAAATAGTATGGAGTCAGTGGAGGAGGGGAAATACATTTGAGAAAGATTAAGAAAACGCTCTCTGTTTAAACAAATTATATAAATAACTGCGTTGAAATCATTTTTGTTTGTTTGGCTTTCTGTCTTTTGTCCTTTTGAAGCAGGGTTTCACTATGCAGTTCAGGCTGGCCTTGAGCTCAGTTTGTAGCCCAGGCTGGCCTCTAACTCGAGATGATTCTCCTTCAACCTCCCAAGTGTTTGGATTACAGGTGTGCACCAGCACACCTGGCTTAACACTTGTATACTGTTGATACAGTAAATGTGATATTGAAAATTGGCATAAACTGGGAAGCAGTTCAGTAACTTCCATGAAATAATCTATTGTAAAGCACAAAAATTTAAAAAACCTCTAGGACTAGGAGAAAACAGTACTTTAGAATGCTTACTTAAGCTAATTTGGCTTTTAAAAACATTTATTCTTGAGTTCAGTTCTTCAAAACTTGCTAAATTAAACCATCTTTAACACACTTATAAGTTTAGCTCTTAAGAATTGTTGGTATTTGTCCGCAAGGTATTTTATTCTTTAAAATGTGAAATGCTTAGGTTTTATGACTAATTTTAGATTTTCCAAGATAGAACTCCTGTACTCGCTTTTTAAAAAAAAAAATTATCAGAGAACATTGACTTGAAAATAAAATAAAAATCATCAGATGATTTTTAAGCTAATAGATATTTTTGAATTTGCAAAATGTGATTTTCAGTCCGTGAAAACCCTGACCTTCTACAGATATGTATGAGTCATTGTTACAATATCTTTCCCCTTCCATCATAATTTCTCTAAGGTGTTCTCTGGCCTCTCATTCTTACCTTAAAAATTATGTCAGAAGAACTTATGATTATGCAGGAATGTTATGGTAAGATCCTCTCATTGAACATAAATTGGATGGAATCTAGGCTCAAGAATTAATTTTTTAACTCCTCCCCTCCTGTTTCCCTCAGGACCTTCTTACTGAATCACGTTCTCTCCCTCCCTTCTTCCCCCTCCCTTCCCCCATTTTGAAGCAGGGTTTTGCTGCGTTGCTCTGGCTGGGCTTAAACTTATTTTCCTGCCTTAGCCTCTCAGAGTGCTGGGATTTACAGGCATGTGTCACCACGCCAGGTTTAAAGAGTTGATATTTTAATTTTCACTGCCCACCTTGATAATTTGGAGTGGAAGCTTATTCCATTCAGGCATCACTATGATGAAAAGCGTTGATCACATGATCATCATTGTCTTTTGAAGTGATGAAAAGTTCATCCAGATTGGAAGATAAGCAGTTCATGATTACTGTGCAAGGTGTTATGGTTATTGCTGCTCTGATATAGTAGGGCCCTGTTTATTTGTAATGATTTAGCATTCTCCCCTAGTGTAAAGATCTCATACTGGATTGCTTAAATATGTGGACCACTTAGCCTGCAGTCAGTTGCTGGAATGCAGTGAATTCTGTATTTAAGGATGACCAATTATTCCATGGAAGTCATTCTGGTAGGGTCCCTTCCCCCCACCCAACCTTGTCCCTTTTTTTTCCCCCCTGATAAAGGGGAGGGAGGTGGAAGTACATATTTCTGAACAATTTTGCTTATTTGGAGAAGGTGTTTTAAAAAATAGGAACTCATTAAAAAGTAATAGTGTATATGAAAAATGTAAGAGTGTTAGAAATAGTTATGTTTAGGCAAACAATATGACTCTTGTGTATTAGATTCTTTTAATTTCTAAGGACTTAGAAAATATAGTATCAGTATTGTTATCCTTGAAAAAAATTAATAAATTCAACATAACCAAATACCAATTATTGATCTTTTTTTTTTTTTAAAGTTTGTATGGTTAGGTGCATCTCATCCCCCCCCCATCACCCATTTCTTTTGCTGCTTTGAATAGATGGAGTAGGAGGATGTAGGACTGGGTCTGTAGGTTTGAGATGTCAGAAAAATTAATTTTTGGATTTACTGTTTTATAAGTTCTGTTACTGCTTATCATTTTTAGGTTCTGGCGTTTGTCTTTATAATCCTTGGTTTGTCACATAGTGTTTTAAGCTGTTCTAGGAAACAAACTTGCCAGACTCAAACAGCCAACAAATTTTGCTGTCTTTGAAGCAAGAATCCCATTTCCATTTTACTTTATTTCCAATTTTGGATCTGAGATGGACATTTTATCAAATTACAAAATTTTTATAATTTTCCCACTAAAACCTAAATGGTATTTAATTGGTAGAAAGAAGTAGAAAGTAGAGAGGATAATAAAAACATAAACTTTAGTTTACATATTTTCCCTTTGTGATTCTGAAAAAGGAGTTTATGTGAAGTAGCTTTGATTTGATTTTTATAGTCCAAGGAATCTCTTTTTCCTTCCTGTTTTTATTTTTTTTAGTGTGAGTTCTGGTTCTATTGGGCTATGTTTTTTGTTTCTGTCTCATTAAAAAGTTTTTAAAGGTACAACATACTTAGTGTTATGAAGGAAGGAAGTCTTGCTGTCCCAGGGATTTAGGTCAGGGTTTATTAACCTTGGCACTATCAGTGTTTTAGGCTGAAAGATTATTTAATGAATAGAGTGGTTTTACACATTGTAGGATGTTTAGCAGTATCCCTGGCTTGTTACTCACTAGATAACACTAATACCTTCTCCATTTGTGACAGCCACAAATGTTTATAGGTATTACCAAATACGTTGGATAACAAAGTGATTTTGGTTGAGAATCAGTGATTTGGGTCTCATGTCAGATTTTTTTTTGTTTGTTTGTTTTGTTTTTTTTCGGAACCAGTGATTAAATTCAGGCCTTTGTGCTTGCCAGGGAAGTGCTTATTCCACTGAACCATCTCCCCGGCCCCTCATGTCAGATTTTAACCCCGATTTTAAATTGTACATTTCCTTGTAGTGATCACTGTAATTTTAAGTCTACTTTATTCAGACTATAAGCTATGGGAACAGGAACCACATGTCTTTCTTGCTTACTGTCCTTGGTGCTCAGCGTATATGTCAAATAAGTAATTCTTGAATAAATAGGTAGTGTACTATTTAGCTGAATGACCTCGGTCAACGTATTTACCACTTTTGGACATTTAGTTTTAAATTATGTGACTAATTTGATTTCATATTTAGGTTCCATGTTAGTAGGAAGATTATTTGACTAATTCAATAAAAAGTTAATTTAATATGCCCAGGCATTACTTTAAAGGTTATTTTTATGGCATTGGAGGAGTATAGGTGGAAAATTTTAAATCAGAATTCTGATCTGTGTATAATTTTTAGTCAACTGGGGTGGAGAAGAGAAGTGAGGCCTTCTCCATTAATGGTTCCAGTTAGGTTAACTCTATCCAAAGTTTTATGTTTTTATAGTAATTATGCTCTATTTTCAAATCCATTATTGTTGTATTTTAAAATGAACACAGTAAAAGATTTTTTCCTTACCCACATTAACATTTAGACTTTAAGAGTAATTGAGATTGGCATAATGATTTTAGAATATGCAGTGTTATAGTCACGTCTTAATCATTCAAGATGAAATATAAAGCTTTTTGGGCAAGATTTAAATCCACATATATAACATGTAATTATTGTGTTCTACATTAGCATTGAGCTTGCTTCTTTTCTAGAAGGGTATATAGGTAGCTTAGAATTAGTAGTGATATTGTTACTTATGCATGCAGTTTCAGATACTGCTTTCTATGGCCAGTTTTGCTCTTGTTGGACCGTCTCTTAACTCATAGTGATATGAGCATGTAATCAATCTTGAACAAAGGTTGAGCTCCTGAACGCAAGTGAGCTTATTTTATCTGGTTTTGTTTTCTCAACATCTTTCTCTGCTCCTCTCTCTCAGGATTGTGCCTCTACTCCTGCTTGTACAGACTGCTTTTCCAGCAGCATGGACACAAGAAGCATAGTAAGATGATTATAACGCGCATAAGGCAGGCCCTTTGAAAAAAGGTTTAACTTGGTAGTGAAATGATGTGTTTGATTATATGAATAGCACTTGTAAATGAAATAGAGTTTGTCAGAACATACAAGTAATCTTAAAGAGAGCATGTAGGAATATGTTCAGTTTCTGAGGAAGTTTGGAATTTCTTCCCAAAAGAAGAGGGGAGTTGTTAGGCTTAACACTGAGCATAAGTCATATGTAAACTCTTCTTGTAAGACAATTGTATTGGGTTACTGTTTTGGCGAAATTTGTTTTTAAAATTCTACAATGTACATTTTGTTCCATGTGATTTTTTTTTTTAAATGAAAGGCAATATTTAATATGAACAGATTAAAGACCTTTTAATTTCATATTTGGAAGTAAAACATCTTTTGAGGGAGTTTTTAAATTATAAGATGGAAAATTAACAAGTTATAGAAATAGAGAAACAGACTAAATCAAATTTTAGATAATCTAATTATAGAGGAGCAGATTGTGGTAGAGGTGCTTTAGTTATGGGAAGTAAATGCTGGTGAGAAATGTTTCTGTAGCCTATAATTTCTTATATGAGTTAATTTTGTCTCAGCTTTGAGCAAACAGTGCATTTACTCTTGTTTTGATTTCATGCCTTTATCTTTGTAATTCTGTTTATAAGAATTTCTGATAAAACTTTAAATTTAGAAAAGAATATGTAGATGTATTATAGAACCTATGATAGGTCAAGAAATACTTTGGAAACTTGGACGTTACCTCTTCTAATGAAAATGAGAAATAGCTTATTGATGTTTTTTTAAAGACAGTTATTAGTATTAGAATAATACTAATAGAATGTTTTTTATGAGTTTTTAAAATTCTATAATTTGATCTTTCTTTCTGGTATGGGATTAAATTTGGCCTCTCACTTGGCTAAGTAAGCATTATATCCCTGACCCACATTCCCATTCCCATCCAGCTTCATGTAGTTTATATAGGTTGACTCAAAAGAACTAGGATTTTATTCTTTCATTAAGTTATTTGTTTAAATTTTTGCAAATGTTTATCATTTGGTAGGCATTTTTCTGTCTTTGCAGTATAGGCAAGAAAAACAAAACATTACTACCTTGAAACTTGTTTTTGTGATCATTTTCCTTTTACCTCTTTTACCTATTAGTATTGTGTGTGGTGAGCTTGCTGCAGAGCTGGTGTGGCAGGGCAGGTATACTGACTTCAGGGTTGCTTGTTTAGTAGGGACTGGGTTGGTTGCAGCTCTTCTACCTGAGACCATTCTTAGAATTTTATTTCATAGAGTCAATTG
>NDGN011459284.1:0-27469 GCA_002564285.1 Tympanoctomys barrerae | reverse complement strand
GCACCCCCAGACTCCATAATCCCCGCTGCACCCCCAGACTCCATAATCCCCGCTGCACCCCCAACTGTTACAGGAGCCTGCCTTGCCGTCACTGACTGGCCCCAAGGACATTTGAGGTTGCAAGTTTTGGCTTAAAAAAATGTTACCCAGTGTGGCACGCTGTGACACAATAGACACCGAAACCAAAGGAAGAATTTGGAGCGCTTTATTAGCTGAGCTCAGCAGCAACAATCCCTCAGACAAGCTAAGGAGAATGCACGCTGTATTGAAGCAAAGCACAACCTTTAAGGTGAAAAACTGCAGGGGAGGGGGAGGAGGGGGTTCTTGCAAGGTTTACTCATTGCCCTTTGTTCCCTTACCTAGGAAGGACATTCGGTGACAGTTTAGCCCACACCTCAGAATACTGAGGAACACTTCAAGCAGTTAATTTTATGGTCTGCCATGGGTGGGAGTTCACAGGGAGATTAGGACTTTACAAAATGAAGGTTATAGAATTTGTTAAAAAGGGAATTGGTTAAGCCATTTTATAACACCCAGCAGGTGAGACCAGTGTCAGACCCTTCATCTGCTGTGAGAAGGGAGGTCAGCCTCCCAAATCCCGCCATTTCTCCCTCTCCCCCTCACCACCACCAGAAGGTCTTGTCTGGGGCGGGCTAACCACTGGCACACAGCTGTCCTGCTCCTCCTTGTCCCTCCCTGCTGCCTGTGTCACTAGCCTATGCTCTCTACAGTGGGAGTCGGAGTGTATCTTTCCCCTTTAAAGCCCTAGGTTTCCTCATCAGTGTAGTGACAAAGGCCACATTTGCTAAATATACCTCCAGGCTCTGGGTCCAGGCTGACTTGGGCCACTCTCCACCACTCTCCCACGCCTCTAGGTCACAAAAACAAAAACAAAAACAGCTGAAGAAAATTTTAATCCTAAAGATTAAGAAAGACATGATCATCTATTTTCTGGTGCTGATTGCCAGCTGACGTCTAAAGGGCCTGCCTGTGCATACCCACACTCTACCACAGGGCCACATCCTCAATCTGGCTTTGTTTAATGCCACAATAACACTATAACACTCCTATTTAACATGCCAATAACACAATATGACTCCTAGAGGAGTATTTTCAGGCTGATAACCATTGTGCTAGTGCCATTCAAGGCAGTTTTCCAAGTAGGTTAAGTAGGCACCCTGTTCTGTTTACTTGCCTGATAACTTTCTTCTTATCTAGTAGAAAGTCTGGCCTAGTGTGAGCCAAAAAAATAAAGTAAGATATTTTGTTATGGAGTCAAGATGCATTCATTTTCTAACAGTGACCCTTTCGTTACAGTATCTATCTATCTATCTATCTATCTATCTATCTATCTATCTATATTTTAAAGGTTTCAAATATTTCTTATGGGCCACTAATGCCGACCACAGAGGAGAGTAAGGCTCCTGACTAAGCACACAGGTGTGTCCAGCTGATACGATCAGCTTGGCCGCGATAAAGAAGCTGTCATCTCATGAGCCCCAGAGGCTGGCTGCTGCAGCTCCTGTAGGTCCCTCTGGTCCGCACGCATCTCCCCACACATCTCCCCAGTGTCTGCTCAGGAGCTGGACATGATTTTATTACCAGTCTTCATCTGAAACCACTGAGGAGTGGGACAGGGTTCTGCTTTTGCTTCTTGGCCAGGAATCTCTCAATTCTGAAAGTCTTGTGAGAGGACATGGTTAGGCTCGGATGCAAGAGCACAGTCAATATATATTTATTATAGAAAAATGAGAAAATAGCAATAAGCCAAACAAAACCTAAAAGAAAGTCACTTTTGGTTCCTCAGAGAATAACACCTGTAAATACGCTGATGAATGTGTGAAAAATCCTGTCAGGCTTTTTCTATGCAAATAGATACTTGATTTTTTGTTCACATATATTCACCATGCTTTCAGACCAATGAATAAAGATCCCCAACGTTACCTTGGTGTGCTGGTATATTAAGGAGCTGTAGCCATCTTCTGTGGGCTACGTAAGCTGTTCCCAGTACCAAGAAGTCTTCTTACACGTCTTGTATGTGTCAGATTGCTTCTTGGACACTAACTGCTACCGTGCGATAAAGACGGCCTTGGAGTACGCGGCCACCTTTAAGAGCTCGAGTGCACAGCGCTGACATCCAGCCCAGAGCTCACGCACTCGGGGCCCTCTCTGGCAGCAGTCCTGTGCTGCTCTGCTGGGGTTCCGGGACGCGCAGTGCCGCTCTGCCATCTCCTCTGCATGCCAGGCACTGGCGAAGTCAGGCAGAGCAGGAAGAGTGGGAGGGAAGAGCCAGCATGGGGGGACATGTGGGGATGACAGTAAACTGGAGACCAGAACACTGAGAACTTGGGCGCTCTGATCATCCTAGAACAGGGGTCCTGGAAGACTGGCTGGCTGATAGGCTAACTGAGTCTGATCTTGAGGGATCCACCTGAATTAACTAAATAAAAGACAGGAAAAGAGTGATAGAATGACCCAGAGAAAGGAAAGGCCCCAGGTGTGTCTGTTGTTTCAGGAAGCAGCAGACCATTCCTAACAATTGGATTGAACAATGCATGGAAGTTGAGGGTGGTAGACAGGAGCTATGGCCAGTGAGGCTGAAGAGATAGGTCAGGTCTGATCAAAAAGGGCTCTTGGAGCTAAACAAAGAAACTTTTCCTTTCCTTGGAAAACCAGATAAAGTTAACAACTGAACCCTTCTTTGGGAGGGAGGAGTTGGCACCAAGTCCCACACCAGGCCAGGGGAGGAGCGATGTACTCTGAGAATTGCTCTGCTCTTCCCACAGGTGGGCTCTGCAGACCTGGAGCCCCGACTAACAACATCGTGTGTGGTTCTCATAATAGCCATGTGCAGCAGTTATTGGGGTCCTGCTTCACACAGGAGCCTGGCATTCGTGTCGGACAGCTGTATCTAGAATTGCCTCGGCTACCAGTTTGTAAAGCCTGAATGCTCTTGTAGTGCTAAGTATATATAAACACTGGCACGTCCTTTCTTTCTTTCTTTTTTTTTTTTCCCAGAAAAAGTTGCCATTAAGATCCTGGACAAGACAAAGTTAGACCAGAAAACCCAAAGGCTACTATCCCGTGAAATCTCCAGCATGGAAAAGCTCCACCATCCCAACATTATCCGCCTTTATGAAGTTGTGGAGACCCTGTCCAAGCTGCACTTGGTGATGGAGTACGCTGGGGGTGGGGAGCTCTTCGGGAAAATCAGCACTGAGGGACGGCTCTCCGAGGCAGAAAGCAAGCTCATCTTCTCCCAGATCGTGTCGGCTGTGAAGCACATGGTGAGCACGTGGAGAGTGTCCCCCGCCCCTCCACCCACACGGAAGCATAAGGCCTTGGGTTCCTGTCACATAAGGACCTCCGCAGGGCTCTGGTTCTGTGGGGCAGCTGGTGTGGCCACCGGTCAGAGGTCTGGCCTGGACGATGCTCTTTGCCTCCCAAGAAACACCCAGGAATCTCCAGTCACGCGGAGACTCCTGGGTCGTCTAGCAGTAGCCAGGTCACGCACGCAGCCATCTCCTCACTGCCGTCGCGTCTCCAACCTCGCGTTCCATGCTTCAGGCAGGGGCTCCGCCATGTCTTAGCCTTGCTAATCCGTGCAGGAGGCCTTCTCTTCGTAGCACCTGTCACTGCAGGTCCTAGCTGCATCATGACGCCTGTCTGTCTGCCTGCCTGTCTCTGTCTCTGTCTCCGTTGCTGCTCTCGCTGTCTCCCTCTGAAACTTGTTCCTTTGAGTCCTGTGCTGACTCATCCTGAACTTTCCTGCCCTGGTGAGGGCTCCTAACTCTTCCTCCGCTGTGCTCTGCAGGCACTTGATCCTGTCCTTCCTGCTGTGGGTCTCTGATTATTTCTTGACAAGTCTGCATTCCTAAAGCCCACTGGCTCTATTCTCCAAGAGCTAGAGTCCTTTTCGGCCCCATTATCAGCCCTGTTGGGGGTGGAGGTTGACTCCTCCTCCCGCTAACTTGGTGGGTGACTGGGAGGGAATGCAGGGGAGAGTGTGGATGGACAGGGGTCCTTCAAAGACCTAAGCCTTGCCTTTCTCAGGTATCTGGTCTCCCAAACCAGTAAAGGCTAATCGCAGACATAGATTCAAACTACGCTTGGTTTGTCTGTGTGCTAGGACCGAGCAGAGCACCACTGGTACAAAGCCTGAGCAGTTCTAAACAGCTGCTGCATGGTCACTAGGGGCCCATTTTACAAAGGAGACAGACATCCATGTGTCACAACCAGTATAGCCAAGCCTAAAATTGACTGAGCTGTCAGGTTTCAATACTAGAATTCTTACTCCAAAAGACTCAGGAAAAGTAACATGAAGCTGCTTCCCAAGAGCCCTGGAGACCCAGAAGGACTGGGGTTTTCAGAAGGTGGTCCGCACCCCGAAGGGCAGGAGGCGGCGTGCACACACCACAGTGGTTCTGCCACTAGAAGCCTGCCAAGAGCCACTGTCGCCCTCCCCCTGAATTGTATGAAGGGGAAAGAAGCCCCTGAAGGAGAAAGGCTGGAGGCTGGAGGAAGCTTCCTGTGCTTGATCCCAGCCGTAGACCACTCAGAAAAACCCAGACAGGAGCTCAGAATGCAAGGGCTACTGTTCGACTGTGGTTCAGAACACACCAGCCCTTACTTCTGGCACTAATTCCTGTGCCCTAGCGTGTGGGACAGACCCACAACTCCCCCCACAGTAAAACCAAGCCTTTGTTTGCTTGAGGGAGGGCCATTAAATTGCTAAGGCTATGACAAGATTTCCTAACTGATTTTAATTGCTCTCATTATATTTCTGTTTAACCACAATCAACTCACTGTTTCAGAACAATTGATTTTTTATCTTAAAGAGAAAAATACCGCAGAATTTCAAAGCTAAATAGGAGAGTAACAATAATACATTCTTCATTGTTATCTTCAAAGTAGTTACTCAAAAAAAAAAAAAATAGTTAACTCAGAGTACAGGGTGTAGGCATGAGCTAGTGTCTAAACGATATTAGCACCAACCTTTCTTTTCAGCAAACTAAGAGCAGTTAGCAGTGTAACTATCCTATTCTGTGTGTGTGTGCACGCGCGTGCAACATTGTCCCCCTTCCCCTTTCCAACTGACACATTTTGTGTTTGGAATTTTACTTTGAAACTGATTTTCCCGTCTTCTTGCACAGCATGAAAACCACATTATTCACCGGGATCTGAAAGCAGAAAATGTGTTCTACACCAGCAGCACGTGCGTGAAGGTGGGCGACTTCGGGTTCAGCACCGCGAGTAAGAAAGGCGAGATGCTGAACACCTTCTGCGGGTCTCCGCCCTACGCTGCCCCGGAGCTCTTCCGGGATGAGCACTACGTCGGCGTCTACGTGGACATCTGGGCCCTGGGGGTGCTGCTGTACTTCATGGTGACCGGCACGATGCCGTTTCGCGCCGAGACTGTGGCCAAGCTGAAGAAGAGCATCCTGGAGGGCGCCTACAGCGTGCCGGCGCACGTGTCGGAGCCCTGCCAGCGGCTCATCCGCGGGGTCCTGCAGGCTGTGCCCAGCGAGAGGCTCGGCATCCACTACATCATGAGCGACGAGTGGATGCGCGGGGTGCCGTACCCCACACCGCTGGAGCCCTTCCAGCTGGACCCCAAGCATTTGTCAGAAACCAGCACCCTCAGAGAAGAAGAAAATGAGGTGAAGAGCACGTTGGAACACTTGGGCATTACGGAAGAGCATATTCGAAATAACCAGGGACGAGATGCTCGGAGCTCGATCACGGGGGTCTACCGCATCATCCTACACAGGGTGCAACGGAAAAAGGGTGCCTCGGAAGGCGTCCCCGCAATGGTGGTGCCGGACCCCAAAGAGCGACACCTAAAGAGAGGGTCCCGAGTCTACAAAGGCATAAGACACACGTCGAAGTTTTGTTCAATTTTATAAGTTACGTTGGACTCCCGATAGTTATCAAAGATCATTGTTGCTGCTTTTAAATTTTTTCATGAACGAGTGGAGACATTTTTGTAATTTTAAATAAATTTAAATTTGAGATATGCATTTTTTCTCCAAAAAGTCTGTTCATGCACATTTTGGTTTGATTTAGGTTCTTGTCTTATTCTCAAACTACAGCCTTCATTCGTTTAACCAAGAAACATTTCTTCAGTGCCCACGATGTGCCAGCTACTCTAAGGTCCTGAGGAAGCGCGAGGAAAGCCAGGCTGGTGTGTCCCAGCTCAGGACTCAGGCACTAGCAACTGCCTCTCTGTGCGTGACAGTCTAGTGTAGGGTGTGCATGATGACAATTCTGACATAGCGATCTGACATGAGAAGCTTGCTACTTTGGGCTGGATCTTTATTGCAGCCCCCTTTGGGGAGACAAGAGTAGACGAGCTGAAGAAACAGGACTGACTTTAGAAACGTGCCACGCGACTTCTAGAGGTTTCAGACAGAGCTCGCCTGAATCAGAGCCCAAGACCAACGCTCCCATATATGGCAGTGTATTAGGGAAGTGAGCTCAGAGCACAGGGTGAGAAACCGGGCAAACAGAGTACAGCGGTTGGCTGGTGGTACAGGACTGCTGCTCAGCCCTGCATGGTCCTTTGAGAAGCCTTACACAGCAGATCTCAGCTCTCTTCCTAGAGGAGGAAAGGGGGACACATGTAGCCATCAGCTCCTGTGCAGTGTTCTAGGATGACAGACGAGCCGCTGGTGGAATGCCAAGCGAGGCTCCAGGGCTTCCTCTGCCTTTGGGTCAGGAAGGAAGTGGTACACGGCCCTGTCTGAGACAAAGGTTGGCCAGCCAGGACCTGCAGGAAACTGCCTCAGCTTGCACGGACACAGTCACTGCAGCAGCGGCTGAAGCAGCATGGCAGGAGGACTAAAGAACATGCTTCGGACACAGGACAGCCCCTCCCACACTCCCCTCTGCTTGCCCTCTGCTGAGTGCATCTGGGAGGGGCTAGAAGGTCCAGATGCAGTAGGTCAGGGAAAGGCCCCAGGGCCCAGAAAGCTCTCATACACAGAATCATCTGGAGAGCTTGTTAAATCATGAACTGAAGTTTTTAGTCAGTACCTCTGGGGTGGGGGCAAGAATTTGTTTTTGTAGTAAGTTCGTAGGCCATGCCAGTGCGTCTCATGGGGCCAGGCTTTGAAACACACTGAGCTTAGTGGTCACCAGAGCTGGCGTGGACACCATGTCATTCATCCATCGCCCATCCTAAATTTCCTTCACCTTTGCCAGCCTTCACCTGGTATAAATTGGGTAGTATGATTTAAAATTTCATCATCTATGGATATGAGCCCTTAGTTGCCTCATCCTTGTTGGGCTGTAATCACTCCCATGGCCATGTGCCCCACAGTGATACACCAATGAAATGCTTGGGTTCCAGGTGCATTCCTTTTTAGCTCCTGTGTGGTTAGGCTCAATAATCTCCACCAGTATAATGCCTCCTTACTTTGCCTGTTTGTCCACTGGCATGGAATGCCCAAGGGACCAGGTGCAATTCACAAGGCCTAACTCACTGGAGCCTTTCCTGGGGACACTCCAGTGAGTGTCTTTCTACTCCCTGGATAAACACATAGGTTGTAAGAAAGAGAAATGTAAAAAAAGAGGAATGTAAAACCTTTAAAGAGCCACTGATTTTGAAGATGAGTTGGTCAATCCTACTTGCACCCATCGGTTCCCAGACCTGTGTGTGTTAACAGGACGGGGATACATGAGCCTTTGTTAAAGTGTAGCAGTGAGTTCAGGAGGAAGCCCCAGACTTGCAGCTTTCTACCTCTATCCAGCGCCTTAGCCGAACCACTCCATCGTTCTAGTACACTGGCTGTTGAGATCTCTGGGAAGATGTGAAGGTCCTGTGCCTGCTGCCCGCCTCCTTTATCAAAGGAGTGGTCCCTTGGGGCAAGGTTATGCAAGATACCACAGCAAAGAACCAAACACTTTCTAGGTTTTCTCATGGAGCATACAATGCAGGCAGAAAAGGCAAATCCATAAACGGTTTAGTGTCCACTTCAGTGAGCACGAACCGTTGCTGTGCTTATGGGATCTGAGCATGGAGGACTATGCCGTGGGTCTGACAAGGCGCAGACCATTTGGTACCAGCTGCTTCTCGAGTCCCTGGGTAGCACGAGCAGAGGCTCGGTTCCTACTGGAACACACCTTGCCCAGAGAAGCTTTCTACTGCAGAAGGTGTGAGTCCACTCTAGGATCTCAGAGCTGTGCTGGAACCTCTAGGGCTCGCCAAGGATGTGATAAAGTGTTAACTGACATGCACACAGCCTGAGTAGCACGAATTTGCACTGAAAGTCACAACTGCTGTGATCTTTCTTTTGTGAAATCCACTTGAAAATACTGGCCCTGATAAAACACTTGGAATAATAAACCAAGTACAATGTGTGCTTCCAAAATCCAGAGAACCCCACTAAATCTTATGTCATTATATTAATGCTAAGAAATGGGGATTAGGAGCAGCCAGATAGCTCAGCAGATTAAAGCACCTGCTTAGGCAGATGCAGGGGCCAGGTTCAATCCCCATGTGACTTGCTGGCCCCACCCCTGGGGCATGCTGAGACAGCAATTGAGACTGGGCGTGGTGCCACACACCTGTAATCCCAGCATTTGGAGGCTGAAAAACAGGATCACTGAGTCTGGTCTGTATAGTGAGACCTTGTAGACCCTGTACTAAAAAATACATTAAAAAAAAGAAATGGGGATTAAAAGAGTTTACTGTAGAAAGAATATCTAGATATAACCCTTCAGCTCATTGATTTTCTAAATGCCTCCCCAGTCTGACACACCCTCAGTTGTTCAGGGAGTTTATCACCCGCACCCAAGGACATGTAGGTCTGGCAGGGCATCTGAGGTACTGGCCCGCTCCTGGCAGCTGTGGTCATCTCAGATGGCATCACCACACAGTCAACCAGCATGGTATAGTGTGGAGTATGAAGACCACCAAGATCCTTAAGACTATGTTGTGGGCCAGCCAGATAGCTCAGCAGACTAAAGCACCTGCTTAGGCACAGCACAGAAACCAGGGATTGCTCTCCGGCAAGCTATGCCAGCCCCTCCCCGGAGCACACTGAGACAGCAAGTGAGACTGGGCGTGGTGGTGTGCACCTGTAATCCCAGTTAATCCCAGTGCTTGGAGGCTCTAAACAGGAGAATCATTACAACTCTGATCTAGGTAGTGAGACCCCGTAGACCCTGTACCAAATACATTTTTTAAAAAAGACTATGAGGTGACAGAGCAGAAGATTCAACATCTTTTGGGCAAGAGTAAATGGTCATCACTGTTCTGGACGAATGTGAACTGTTTGGGTCCTCTTGGATGGAAGCTGAGAAGGTTGTATTTGCTGGATCAATAGGTGCGTATCAGACATCAGTGAAGGTGCGGCATCCGGCTGCATCCTGTGCAGACCGACAGCAGTGCCTGCCCTTCTCCACCACCTGCTTGCTTTCAGGCATCTTATGGCTAGAATGGAGCTATTACTCGTTTCCCTTGGGATTTCAGTGGTGGCGTGCACAGCTGCTGCCCTCTTCACGTGATTACTCATGCCTCCGTGATGTGGCTCTTCTTAGATTCTTCTCCACAGAACATAGGTCTAAGCATATTTATACACTTGGAAATTGGGAAAATAACCCTAAGCAAGACCCTCTGTGAACTAGACTTTGGCTAGGACTCCCTTTCCACCCAGCTCCCAAGAGCCCCTGTCTACACACACAACCACAGGGGGTCCAACAGTCCTTTAAAATTCTAGGTTGTTTATACACTTGTGGAAGATAAGCTTTTATCAAGACCAGCCTTGTCCTCACCGTGCACTAAATCCTAAGTAGACTTAAATCGAAATGTGAGGCACGGGCCACAACCCTCCCACTGTGGCTGACCACCTCTGCCCTCTGCTCACGTCCTTGCCTTCTCACCCTCCCTCTCTCAGTTACACCCTCCCTCTCTCAGGTTAGGTAACACCCTGACCAGCTGTCTCTCAGATACCCCCTTGGCCGGCCACGGTCACAGGCCTGGCACTCCGCTCAGTCCTGCGCTCTCACTATCCACGGCTGTGTTCTCCATTCCTGAGCTAGTCTAGAACCTACCACTCCCCCATGCCTTGCACTGTTTCGGATCAGCATCTGTCGACCCGCCCAGGTGGCAGCTGCCATTGAGCTTTCGTAGGTGCTGATGAGCCCCTCGCACGGCGATAAAGATGAGCTCATGAATGTTAGAAAATAAATGATCAGACTCCTTTACTAATTACTACACTTTTAAGAGCAGATATGAGCCTTAAAGCTGCCAATCAAAGAATTCCCTCTACAAAACCCCTGGCTGGGAGTTGCTAGTAATCTGGGACTTCTCGAGGCGTTCACTGGTGGTAGGCTGTCCGAGGTTGGCTATAAAACTTGCTCTTCTTGAATCCCTAAGCTTACTTTCGTGTTGACAGTTCAAGAAGCTCCTGGCCTCAGTTTTTATAGTTTATACATGTCTACCACCCAACTGGGAAATTTCTTTCTTGGAACTGAAAGTGAATTACAAATGTACATTTTTCCATAGTAGACAAATAACTCTTTGAAAAGAAGATTAGAAATCTGGTACGTCCTTTTAATCTTGACATACGCTGAGTGCCCTATTTAGGTTTTCAGATATTTGTGTAGAATGAGTGTGTGAACTGAAATGCCCATATTTAAAATCAATATAACCTGGTCTCTGGCCTAAATTATTCATTCAGAAGGGAAAAAAAAATGCTCAAACAGCCAAATATCTCTCTGAAACTTTATTTCAAAGTGATTCATCTCACTGGCTGCGAGGCGTGCGGTTAACGTCCGTGCCAGCGCCGCCAGCCTTGCCCACTGCCGGCAATGGGCCCTGAGAAAGCCATTCTTGACTGAACTCCCAGCACTTGCGAAGGTCCTACGTGCACCACTTCCCCACCATTCTTCTTACATAATCTACACAAGCGGACATTAAAATGAAGTCACTTTAACAAATTGGGGCTGTACAAGGCAGAAGCTAGAGTTCACGTCAGACAGGCGTATCTCACAACCCCATTACACATAACCTTGCAGTCCGAAACGTTACATTTCGTATTTGTGAATGGTTATTTCAGATAACTGAAACTTCACAGAATTTAACAGCGAATAACATTTTTAAAAATTTAGCTCTGTACATTAGTTCCAACTATCTCTATTTTACAATCTATAAGGCTCATGTCATAGTTCAGCACCAAAAACAGCTATACAGCTTTCCAACCAATCTTTTTATCCCACATGACAGGTTTTTTTTCTTTTATTTATTTATTTATTTTAGGTTGGAAGTCTAAGAAAAGCTTTATAAATCCTACTTCCAGACTTCGAAGTAGAATACTCTTTTTGGCTAGCCAGACTATGTCACAACTTGAGTTGCGCTTTTTTAGTTTCACTGAACAGACACACATAAAAACACACACACACAAAACACATACAATAAACAAAAGAACTCTTACACCATGAATTTGTCAGTCTAAAAATTAAATTTGTAACACTGAAGCAAAGGTAATCTAATAATGCCCTGCCCCATCCTCTTTAAATTTTTAAAAGGCAGCCAAAAAGATTTCCTGTATCTTTTACAAAACAGTGCAGAGAAAGACCAAAAACACAGGCTTCCTCATACGCACCCCAACACACGAAGGCTGCGAGCGTGACCAGCCACCATGTGCCGATCCACAGCGACCAAGGCCACAGCCACAGCCACGGCCAGGAGCCGGGTTTTCTGTGTGGAAGCCACTCAACACTGGCATCTCTGTTCAGAGGTTGCTCCAGTGGCCTGTCGCTGCCAGCCTGGACGCCAAGCAATGGCCCAGGGTCCAGCACCAGTGTCACTGTGTCCTCTTTTCTCCCTTGTTACAATGTCTAATCCTAGAAAAGCATGTTTGTCTTACCAAACAAGGTTTGTTCATAATATATTTTAAGACCCCATTTCCTAAGCTAGAAAAGTTTGTCAAAAACCACATGTACTTTCATTAATCTTGTTTGTTCAAAGTATAAAATCCTTACATCTTTTAAAAAAAATTTAATTGGAGACTAGTACCTCTGCTTTCTTCTGACAAAAGCACATGATTTGCATCATGTTTAAAAACTCGACTTCATGCATATAAATGGCCAGAGATGCCTAAATTCTAAGAGCCCTTAACATCATTCCAGTACATTCAGCATTGGCCAGACCACAAAGGGCAGTGCGTCAGCAAACTGAGCAGAGACGTTCCAAGAGCACAAATACTTCCATAGGTTCTGTCAGTCACGAAAATTTAAGCAATGTGTAACCCTTTAAAACTGTCCCAGACATCGCAGCCCGCCCCCCTCTCCAGCCCCCCCCCCCACCGTGACGTCGTGCGCCCCACAGAGTACTCAGTGTTCCCCGTTGCTAATGACAGCCGCTCCGGGCTCTGCTGCTGATGCGGGAAGTCTCGGCACCTTCTTAGCAGGGCTTGGGATGTGCTAGAATGAGAAGGGAAGAACGGCTGGCTCTTACAGCGCCCCAGACTCCCAGGCCCGAGCCAGGGCGAAGGCAGCAGGCGCTGTGCAGCTACCTACAGACCTCTCCCGAGAGGGGCAGTCTAAATAGGTACTCTCTCCAGCTTTCCCTGGGGCAACTAAACCCCATTCTTCTTACCTTACAGTCCTCCACACCCCAACAGACAGCAGCAAACTTTCTTTCTTTCCTTCTTTGTGTTTTTTTCATTTATGTACTTGGTACAGGGTCTCACTGTGCAACTCGGACTCCTACTGGTCCTCCTGTTTCCAGCCTCCCCAGCCCTGGGATTACAGGCGCGCGCGCCACCATGCCCAGATTCATTTGCCAGCTCAGCACACCCTGGGGGCGGGGCTGGCACAGCATCCGGCACTGGGGATCAAACCCTGGTCCTTGTGCTTGCCAAAGCAGGCGCTTAGTCCACTGAGCTATGTCACCAGCCCTCTCTTCTTCTTGTTACATATTTGCCACTTAAACACTGGCAGCCTGACTTGCTACTTAATGGGCATAAAAGAAGCAAGAGTATGCACTTATCAAAGCTGTGATAAGCAGAAAAATAAGTAACTTCAAGTTATAAAGTTCTCGGTTAGAAACCCAGCTTTACCATTTGCTATGATCCTGGAGAGGTAATTTAATTTGTTGGAGCCTCATCGTAAGATAAAGATAGTATCATTAAGAAACCTTAAGTAGGTTGTTGTAAACATTAAATCAAATATAAGTACAGCCTGCCATACAACAGACGGGGATCCCCGCTATCGGGGTTGCCTGGCGGTGTGCGGAGCGGCCAGCAGTCCTGGCTCCACATCCCTCCTCTGCCCCTCACTAAGCCGCAGCTCAGACGAGCATCTCCACAGAACTATCCTCCGTCGTGTTCTGGTGCTGTTAACACAACCCAGCCTGGAGCAAGCAGCACAGCTGGAATGCAGCGCCAGAGCCCAGGCCCTGACTACCGTTTTACTGCCACCCTTTAGGGTGCTGAGTCTCAGCCGGGGATCCTACAGCCTGCGAGATGGGACTGGAAACTTCTACACTGCCAAAGAGCAGGACAGCAAAATGAGCTTTACCTCCGCGGCTGTGCTGGAGTGAATCAGTCCTACTCCCTCGTCCAGAGTGTCATCGTTTGGAGAGGGGCGGCGTGCGTAGGTTCTTCTGTGCTTCTCATCCACTCTAACCAGGTACCATGTTCCTCCGAAAAGGGAGTCGACAGGGCACTGGGGGATATAGTTGGCTAAGGGAAGGCAGGAGACAATGAAAGTCAGTGTGGTGCACAGCTCACCTGGTGACAGAACTAAACAGACTTCTCACACTTCTGGCCAACTGCACGTATAGGGTTATGATAGTGCCCTGACAAGTTCTACTGAAGCACAATTTAGTTTAGTACCCAAGTGATGGGTGTCCTCTCTGAGCTTCATGCTTTCGGCGAAGACGTCAGGTGCCACACACGTTCTTGAGTCAAGCCTCGACTGAAGATCACATAAACTTGCTGTTATTCTGTCAAGAGCGGACCCTAAAATGCAAATCATTTCAACTTTAAAGACCAAAAATAGCATGTGCTTAAGAAGCCTGAGTAAAGTCTTGCCAAATAAAAATAACCTCCTTTCTTTTGGAACTACTGCCTATGCTTTAGCTAAAAACTAACATAGTGTATAATCAACCCAGCTTCTGATGCCCTGACTAGATATTGATTCAGAGATAAGGTAGGAAAGAAACAAAAATAAGTCACTTTTCTGAAGCCTGCCCACAGTATCCTTCTGAGTCGTGCCAAGCTTTATTCAAGCTTGTTCCTCCCGCTCAGGGAAGCCACGAGTTTCCTCAAACCTACAGAAATCAGTGTGCTTTACGTAGGCAAGGCAGAGACTGACCGCCTGGTTTTGCTGACCACGGGCCAGACTAGGGCCCATCCAAGGAGCCTGGTACAGCAGCCTCTGCACAGCGGGGCCTCACGCATTCTACCGAGAGACCCGGCACTGACCTGGCGTGGCATCTTGCGTGACCCTGAGAGAGTACAGGGTGGCGGCCAAGCCGGAGCCATAGGAGAACACTCCGATCTTCTTTCCTGCCAGCTGCTGGGGGGAGTACCTGCGTGGTGAGAACACTGCTATGAAGCTTAAGTGATCCACACCTACAGTGTGCGGGAAGCCACAAAAGAAGGGATAAAAATCACACTATAGGTCAAAGTAGGAACTACTTTGATGTTCTTAAGGATCTAGTTTAATGTTTTAGTATTACAGCAGGAAATCTAACCTAAATTTTTAGTGTAACAGCAAGCAGACTACAGGCAAGTTTTTATTGTGGGGGAATGGTGAAGCTTACAAAGGTTACACCCCAGATAAGATGTTACTCAGTCAATCACAGATCTGTCTTCAACTGCACATCAAAAATAATAAAAGCATGAAAACAGAGCCCAGGAACGTATGAACTGACTATTCGGGAAGCCTCACCCACTCACTACGTCCCTCAAGGTAATGGACGACAACACAACAGAAGATGCAGCAGCATTTTGTGAACTATCGACAGACCTCACGCTGCATTTGATCTGAGAAATCTACCACCACCACCAGAGAAAGGCAAACAGCTGAAGTCTATACTCACTGTGCTAGAACAGAAGCAAGGGAGCCATATACTGAAGAGGTGTACATATTTCCATTTTGATTTGATACAAGCAAAGAAGCCTTTGTTTTCTGATTAAAGAGTTCAGAGCTGGCCTTCATAAATGCCTTTTCCACATCTCTATCAAAGTAAGTATCTTCTAATTTAACATCCCTGAAAGGTACAGTTGTAATTTAGGGTTCAAAGATTATATTTTTATATCAAATGATAGTCATCCTAGTTAATATTCAAATCTATAAGTTTGTATGATTCTGCCTCCTCATTTTTAGAAAGTCAAGTAGCAACATGCTAACCGCTACAGGGAAGCGCTCATTCCACTAAGCCAGCTCCCGGCCCCGTATGTACTTCTCTTTCTCAAGGTTTGGCAGTAAGTGAATGCTCTTGGTACTCGTGAGTTCACCGACTACTACAGCTCGATCATCACCGAACACAATGTGACACTATTCCAAGTCAAGTAGTATATGTTTGGTTAGAAAAGCCATCTTGCAGGAGCTAAGCCTTCAACATTGAGTAAAGGGCTGCAGAGACAGCTCAGCGGTCTAAGCGCCTGCCTCGCAAACACAAGGACCTGGGTTCAATCCCTGGTACTATATGCCAGGCCACTGTGCCAGCCACTGAACCCGGCGTGGTAGCACACAACTGTAATCCCAGCACTGGAGAAGCTGAGACAGGAAGGTCACTGTGAATCCGAGCTGCATAGTGAGACACTGTACCAAATAAATATATTAAAAATTGAATAGAATTTTATCAGATGGAGAAGGGACACAGATGGGAAAAATATGAGTTTAATATACAAACTATGCTAGAAAACCTAAAGATTGAGGACAAGATGGTGCATGCTGTTCTTCAATAGTGGCAATGTGCGCAAAAGATAGGGCAGGGCCTTGACAGAGGCGGGGGGCTCAGCGAGGCCATATGGGGGGCTTTAGGGGTCTTATTTCAGGGACACTGAGATGGCTGACAGGGAGCTGAGACCTTCACATCTGTATGAACAAAAAAACCAACTCTTAGGGCCGAACATGGGGGTCTGTGCCTGTAACACCAGCACTCAGAAGTTTAGACAGGCTGGGAGATGGCGCAGTGGAATGAGCGCTTCCTTGGCAAGCGCAAGGGCTGGAGCTCAATCCCTCGTTCCGCAAAAGGAAAAAACAAGAAGTTTAGACAAGAGGATCACTGCAAGTTCAAGGCCAACCTGGGCCGCATGGTAAGTTTAAAAACAAAACAAAAATAACAAAATCAAAAATTAAAATGTTTTACTTCTTGTTACATAGGTCTTGCTTTATCTTGGTCTTAATCATCCAGCAGAAAGGTATAAAAATGAGGTATAAAAAGTAAAGCCATATCAATATGCTGAGCTGTAAAAGGCTCAAGTCAGCAGCTTCTGACACTGCCTGTCCTGTGGACAACCCACTAGTATTGTGGACTGCTGGACTATATTGGATTACTTTGCTGAATTCACATACCTACAATATTTAAATGGGAATGGAATATCCATCTCTGACAAAACTAACAAAAAAGGGGATATAAATGAAGGACCATTTTGTAGTGACCATTTTGTATATACAAAATAGGATAGATATACAGCTACTTTCTCTTATAAGATTTGTACCAATAGTGTTTAGACAGGATATCATGTCTGCATCTTGTACTATGAATAACCACTACAAAGACAATAATATGCAATGTATTAAATATTGTAACTGTCCTACTAACCTGTTTTGAAACTGTCTCACTGCTATTTGTTTCCCAATAAAATTAATTTTAAAAAGTTAAATGTTCTAATGTAGAGGGGAAAAAAAAAAACGTTCTTACCCAAAGGATTCCAGTCCACTATAGACAGAATTTTTATCTCTGTTCTGGTCATTGAGGAAGTCATTGAGCATCATCCGAGCCAGAGATTTCTGAACCAGTTTACAGTACGGTGAGTGAAAGATCACGAAGCCGAAATCATCCAAGGTAAAATCCTTATCATTTCCCTCTGAAAGAGAAGCCCAAAGAATCTGTGACATTCATACAATCCAAGAAGTTTTGTAGCTTGACTTTAGAACAAGGCTAGAATGTTTTTATGTCCTTTTAAAGAAATTTCTCTATAGTGTAAAATGTGTATTTTTAAAAAAGACACCAAGGGATGGAATAATATATAGTACCACCTCACTGATTTCCAAATTTAAAGTCATAACTCATGAGGCTATATAATCAATCTAACAGTTTAGGACCAGCTTTAAAAAATAAAATAGAAACATAGCAAACTAGACACATGTACAATGTCAAGTGTGCTTCTTACTGTAGGATCTGGTTTAAAAAAAGAACATCACTGTCCTGTTCAGAACAATTATGTAGATGGAAGTGAAATTTAACCTTGTCTCAAGCTCTAAAATACAAAGCTGCATTACAGAGAAAGCATACTTCCTACACCACTGCATACTATAACAGCAATAATACAAACACCACCTTCTTCATTGCCTCAAGAACTTTTCAAGGTCAAAGACTGAGATCAACGACGACACTTAAAAATACAGATTCACAGGAATAACTTGAATAATTTGTTATTCTTAGTGTTCTCTGAGTCATAGTTGTAAACTAAAACTTTGCTAAACTACCTCTCAAAAGATGAACAAAATTCAAGACATTTTTTTTCTTTCTATTCAAGGCTTAATTAACCCAAGCATTTTTGCAGACATATATTGCATTTTCAAAAGTTACCACTCTATCTGAATTACATGTTCCCCAAAACTACAGGAAAATGCTGATTGGCAAGTGAGGAAAAAGTGGTGAAATGTAACTACTCAAGGCTCTTCCCAAACAGTTTCTCACTGAGGTTACCCAGCACATTATACCACTGCCAGCAGATACCAAGCCGTAGGAAACGTGAAGAAGGACAAACCTTACCTTTCTGCCACTGGGCACGGATCTTTTTACGGTAGACAGAATAGCAGCGGTCTAACGCGCTGAGATAGCACTGTATGGAGAGCTTTCCGTCTACGATAGGGTACTCGGAGAGCATATCAGGCTTGTAGAAGTCATAGGCATGCTGCATATGTGTCCCACGAAGCCCTATCAGCACCAAAAGGAAAGATGTCTCTGACTGATGCTCACATATTACTTAGTACACTGCATCATCTACGCATCTTCCTCAACAAATTCACTCTTACCAGAGAAAACACAAGGGACTCAGGGTTACAGGAATTAAAAGGAAACACAAAAGGAACCATGGCCGGGCCTCTGAGTCCCTTCATGTGAGTTCCACAAAAGCACCTGGGATCAAGCTAGTGTCGCGAAGACACCCGAAATGTGCCAGTGACGGGGCCATTATTCAGCCCTCACCTGCACCCACCGTGTCCGTGTACAGCATGCACCACCTGCCTCAGCAAGTGTCAGGATGACGCATCGAAGCAGCAACCAGGGCTCACACCTAATAGCACTCGGCACATGACAGCTCAGGACGCCATGTCAACCAAATAAATAAGAAGTCAATAAATGCTTTCCCACTCACCTCGGTCAAAAATTAAAGGGGCATTTGGCCCAATTAGCAGCGCCACGGCTCCAGCCCCACCCGTAGGCCTGGCATTTCCCGTGGCATAGACAGCAATATCTCCTGCAACCACCAGGGCATACCGTCCTGAAAAATATTTTTTGTCATTTCACAAGGCGGTTAGCATCATATATACCATGCATTCAAATTCAAATTTTGTATTTTCCCCAGAATAAGCTTTTCCCATCTTTAATACAGAAAAATGTCCTAATTTGATTTTGAATAAATCATTTATCCTGGAGAATACAATAACCACGACTCACAATTTAGATGAGATGAAAGGCACCGTATCTCTCTGAATATATTTAAACAACTATGACTAGTAAAGTGTGCACATGGTGGGCTGGGGAGCTGGCTCAGTGGAGTAAGTGCTTGGCTGGCAAAAGCAAGGTCCTGAGCTTGATCCTCATACCACCAAAAAGGAAAGCACTTTGTGAAGTGTGCACATGGCATTCATTACAAGGTGATGGGATCTATTCATCGAAGGAGTATTTAGGGTTTGGTTTTTCAAAGTAGAGGCATGTAACATACCGTCCCAAGAGCTAGATTCAACCCAGTTAACAGCATTGAAGACCGCAGCCGTGCCCCCATAGCACGCGTTGGTTGTATCTATCCCTTCGATATCTGTATTCCCAGACTCCTCGAACAGCTGCATCAGATTACTCTTCACGGACTTGGATTTGTCGATGATCGTCTCAGTCCCAACCTCGAGCCGCCCAATGCAGTCATAGGAAAGGCTGTTCCTTTCCATCAGGTTCTGGACAGCGGTCATGCAGAGAGAGGTGATGTCCTCTCGGTCTGTGCAGAAGCCCATCTTCGCCTGGCCCAAGCCAATGGTGTACTTGCCGGCATCGACGCCGTCGTATTTCTCCAACTCTACCTGGTCAACATACTGAGACGGAAAATAGATCTCCAGGGCGACGATTCCCACATCTTTTGGCCAGCAAGCTTCTGCATTCAAGGGAAGCGACCCAGGCATGGTGAGAGAGCTGTAGGAAGAAAGAAACACACATTACTTTAGGTGATGAAGTGCTAACTTTCAACATCAAGACTGAGAAACAGATGTGATGCATTCAACAATGACATAAAAATTACTTCAGTTTCTCAAAGCTTAAAATATTTTCTTTAGGGCTAGCAAATATAAATATGTAAAGGAGTAATAGTTACTGTACAAGTAGAATGCTATACTGTACACTTATGGCCTTTTAGAAAGGCTTCTACTTTGTTCAAAACTGGGTATCTTTACATTTGAAGCACTCAAGTAAAATTCTCCCATATTGTAAAAAATTATGACATAAAGTGTAAAGCCAATTTTAAAATATGGCCAAAAAATCCCATAATTCAATTGTCTGACCTACTCCTGACCATCTAAAATAGCTTAAATAGATTAGTCATCATAGATACAGTATTGGTTATACAGTTATTCACTTTATGGAACTTTAAAAATTATTAGGTCAAATACTATTGCTTTCTTTTCTTCTCTTCAGTACCGGGGATCAAACTGAGGACCTTACGCTTGCCAGGCAGGCGCTTATGCTGCTGAGCTCTCTCCTCAGCCCGCTACTGCTTTCTTACAGAAGGCTATGAAGCCACTCTGTATGAAGCCTCTGCTATTATTTGTCCCCACCAAAGAAGCTAAATCAACACTGTGAAAAGCTACAGGCCAGAACCACCACAGGGTTAGTGCCAATATGGTATCTCTACAGCTAGAGTCCGGGTCATCAGTGAGCACAGAATTGATGCCTCGCATACCTTCTAGATCGGGGCCGAGTTAGGAAGAAAGCCTGATAATCTATGGAGGTTTTTGTTTTGCTTTGTTGTCTTGTTAAGACAGAGCCATGCTATACTTGTCTTGAGCCCACTGTGTAGCCCAGACTGGTCTCAACCTTCCAATGATTCTCCTGCCTCAGCCTCCTGAGCACTGGGATCATAGGTATGGGCCACCAGGCCCAGCTAACTCTGATAATTTGAAAACTGATAGTGTATATTACCTGTGTGGCAGCTAGCTCTCAGCTTCTTACAACCATGGCTTTCCTAAAAAAGCACTGAAAAGATGGACTATTGTCATACAGTGAAGATTTTTAGTTTTGATAAATGTTTACTTACCACAATTGCTAGCCCTCAAGACCACTGCTATATGCACATGCACAAATCATTAACTAATCAGAGCCTCTCTGTGTGTGTGTGTGTGTGTGTGTGTGTGTGTGTGTGTGGTCCTGGGGACTGAATTTAGGACCTTGTGTATACTAGGCCAACACCCTACCACTAAGCAACATCCCCAGGACCCTAAATGTCTTTTTAAATGGTAGTATTAGTCAAGAAATGAAAAATTACTCTAGAGGGAGATTTAATGCCAAAAGAAGCAATTTATTCTAGAGAAGTGGCTGTAAGTCGCCAGCTGAGCTAGGGGACCACAAGGGGAGGGTGCTCCGCAGATCACGTGCTCACACTTGGCCTGAAGCTGGGGCAGCCACCTCTGCTGCCGAGAGGCTAAGGCCCGCACTCCCTCGCCGACCGCTGGACCACTAACAAGGTAGCAGCCACCTTCCTGCCCCCTCCTAGTCTCACGGGAGTTCGCCCACTGGGATTCTAACCAAACTGGCTGGAAGAGGGTCAGGGAATGAGCAGGCTGTGCCAAGTGGCACAGCCCATGACTTCCAGGACAGGAGCTTGGCACACATCTGAAACTCTACAGCCCCATTTTCTTTTCAGGTAGGTCATCACTGGATGATGGCATTTAGGTGGCAGAGTTTCAGCTCTTCACTGATCAAAAGATCTTGGTTTATGAATCAGCGAGGGTAAACTGGTTCACTAACTTTCTTCAGTGTTCGATGACTAAAAACGCAGTCAATTCCTATGTCATCCGTCCTCTGCCATTCTGCATTCTCCTGAGGCATAGTGAAATTAGGAACTTTTGCCACCGTGAGTTCGTTAAGGAAATCTTGAGAAAACACTTAAGACGAAAGGCTGGATCCTTAAATCACAAAACCCACCTTTTATAGCCTGTGGGTGAGCAACTCATGAGTACATTAAAACCTAAAACATAAGCACCTAGATATTCAGCTACTTTTTCTTAGTTCACCGAGAATAAAAGTTTATCCGAATATTGTTGAGACAAGCTGTCATGTCTGCATCCAGTCCTCTGAATAACTACTATGAAGACAACAATATGTAATGGATTAATTATTGCAAATGTCCTACTAGCCTGTTTTGAAACTGTTTCATTGTTATTTTATCTTTTTTCTCATTAAAATGAATAAAAATTACTAAAAAAAAAAAAAGCACCTAGAAAAATAACCACAAATCTAAGCTAAAGATATCAAGCAACACAGGTTGACTCTCCAAACAGTCATATTCCTGGTTGGTCTTTTTTATTCATCTAAAGAATGCCAACATGCTACATACTGCAAGTCAGAGTAAGCTCAGGGGTGACACCTGTGTCTTCCTAAACACTGTCCTGTGGAACGGTGAGGTTACCAACACGGAGTAACAAGGAGGCAAGCACATGCAGGCACGTTAGATCCTGCAGAATGACCTCACCAGCCTGGCGGCGGGCACCAACTATGCCGAGAAGCAGCTGCACACGCCCTGACTCAGTCTAGGAACAGGGAGGAGTGGAGCAGTAAAGCACACCAGAAACAGACCATGGGGAACAATTTTCAGCGGTGAGGACAGCATCAACAAAGACACACAGCCAGGGACTAGGAAAAGTGGTTACTGTCTGTCAGCATGAAGCCAGAGCTCCAGGGAACAGCTGAGACAAGGTCAGGGCAGGGAGGTCCTGACAGCTGATGTGGGGAGCTTCGCCTTTAGCATCAAGAGTTTTAAAAAGGAAACTTCGCCTTTTCAATAATCCAATCCTAACTTAATAATCAGGGTCATACTGTTTCCCAACCCTAGAATGAAGTTAGTGGATGGCAAGCATTTTTTTTAAGTGAATCAAAAAATAGGAATTATCAGATACATGACTGATTTTTTGTCCTTGGAATATCTGTTTCAGTATTCACAAGTATACTGCATGACAGCACAAAGTATGACGCTTGCGGGGAGTTCCCAGGCAGTCCAGCCACGTGCACAGTCACAGGCGCTGTGCCGGGAACAGGAGGGAGTTAGGAGGCAGATGTAGCAACCCAGGTGAAACCCAAGCCACGAACTAGAGCAACTGCTACCCGAGGGCTTAGGAAGGACAACTGCAAAACTACAACTACTGCAGAAGCTGCTACTACCAGGACGCTGGGAAAGCAAGCAACGTCCTGGAGCCAACTGCGGGCTCCACCCGGTGGGCCGAGAGCACAGGGGGTGTCTTCCGCCTCCTTCTACCGTCCCTTCGTTCACACCGGCTGTCTGCTCCTGCTCTCGCCCTGGTCAGCAGGGGCGAACCAACCCAGCGTCGGGTCGCTGCAAGAGAGCAAGGGGCACGCGCAGAGCAGCTGCCTCTGCCCCTCCTCTCGCTGAGGCCTGCATGGCTCTCCAGTAGGCCTGCCGTCCACTCTGACCCGACCCAGGGTACTTGATGCAAGATCCTCAACTTTGCCTTTTGTAATCTACAATAATAAGTCAATAATTAATAGGTACTGAGTATCAACCCAGTTGTTCTCCTTACTCAAATTACCTCGGAGCCCTCCCCCATCAGCCAATTACTCCCTCCATTATCTGAAAACCCTGCACGGTTTCTTCAGCAACTCATCTCTCGGTTCCAACCTACAGGGAGCAGCGAGCTCACACCTCAACCGTTAAGTCTTTCGAACCCAATTCACTCTTACTCTCCCAAATTCCTAATACCACTCCCAGGCAACTGCTAGCTACCTCAGGCATTTCAAGCCTACGCTCCTCTACTATAATATTTCATCAATGAAGAGTCACATCTTGACAGTCAATAGACTGAAAGTCCCAGAAACACGCCTGAATTACTTTTCACCTCTAGGAAACAAGCGGCCGGGAAAGGCTGTGAAACCTCAAGCAGGAGACGAAAGAACTTCAAGGAGAGTATGAAAGCCTTTTTATGCCCAAAATCTTCAGAGGAATGTAGTATCACAAATGCTTCTAGAGGCCCAGAAGATGTTACATGAAAAACTATAGACTTTTTTTTTTTTTTTTAATGTATTTAGTACAGGGTCTACAGGGCCTCACTACGTAGTAGCCCTGGTCCTCCTGTTTTCAGCCTCCCAAGTGCTGGGATCACAGGCGCACCACCACACCCAGTCTCAGGTCTCAGCACTCCCTGGGGGTGGGGCTGGCACTGCATGCTGGGGATCAAACCCCAGCCACTGCACTCTGCCTAAGCAGGCCTTTTAGTCCACTGAGCTATTGACTAGCCCTAAAACTACAGACATTGATAACTCTGGATCAAAGAATAATTCAGAAGTGGCAGGCTAGAAAATTCACCGGTTCCTCAGTGTGTTACCACTTGTATTTTCCTTTTCATTAAATATGCAAAAGGGAAACACAGCAAACCTATGGTCTCAATCTAAAAGCTCTTTTGATAAGTACAAATAAAATTCTAAGTATTAAAAAATGCATCTTAATTGGCACTACAGCATCTTAAACTAATAGCTTCTACTACTGTACTTACAACATCTATCTGAGTCATAATACAGATGACTCTGTATTAGTGCATACGTTCAACATGTCTTCCTAAAACTCACATTTGTCGCCTTGCCCTCCCACATGATGGCTTCTGAAGGTGGTCAGGCTTAGAGAAGGCTATGAAGAGGGGCCCTCAGTCGAGAATGAGTGCTCCCAGCAGGAGCTTTCTCAAACCTACAGTATGAAATGTTTCATTTAAAACAAAAAAATGTGGATTAGCTAAAATACTTCACAAACCTCAAACTGAAAGTGAATCATTGCTGTAACTGTGATGTGGAAAATGTTTTTCCATGCTCCCTAACTTGGTCTATGTTACTCATTCTCTGAGAATTTCTAATAACCAACATGTTTTCCTTATGTTCTTGGTAAACAGCTATCTGATTTAAACTGTGTAGGTTTTTGGTTAAAACTGAGAGAGTGTGTGATTAAGAGGGAAATTAACACAGGGAAGGGGCGGGGAGATGGCTCAGTGGAATACGCGCTTCCCGGGCAAGAGCAAGGGCCTGAGATCAATCCCCAGTTCTGCAATAAATAAATAAGGTAATGCATCAGGATCTTCCACTAATTTGGGGGCCTGCCACTTAGCTCAGTTGTTTAAGTGCCTGCTTAAAAAAGCAGTAGGCTCAGGATCCTGTGGTTCCACCCTCAGATCCTCAAGGCAACCCAGACCTGCCCTGAAGGAATCCTGAGCCTGCCAGAAAAAAAAAGAAAACCAACCCTTCTTGGGGCCAGGGAGATGGCTCAGTGGAACAAGCACTTCCCTGCCAAGCACAAGGGCCTGAGTTCAATCCCTGGTTCCTCCCAAAAAACAAAAACAGGGAAGTAATTACACCCATGCCACTCGCAAGAATAGAAAGTTGGTAGCATTTTTGGTCTAAAATGTTGCTTTAAAGTCTCCTCTAAGGCAGGCCTGATAGCTCAGGGACTAAAGCACTGGCTTAGGCAGGATCAGGGAGCAGGCCCTGGTGTGCTGTGTGGCTGAGGCCCGGGCCCCACCCTTGGGGCGCTCTGAGACCAGGACTGAGAGTAGGTGTGGTGGCACGCCCCTGTAATCCCAGGGCTTGGGAAGGCTGAAAACAGGAAATCACTTGCGAGTCCAATCTACGTTGTGAGACCCTGTAGACCCTGTCCTAAATACTGGGGGAAAAAAAGAAAATCTGCTCTAAGCATTTGCTCTCTGCTGACCCTTAAAGACACCAGTAGGCCACACACACACTGGTGCGGGGCGGGTCACTAGCCAAAGGCCTAAGATGCTACCACTGTGTGTTAGCACTTGCCCTACCAGACAACAGGACATGAGGGTTGACTCATTAGTCTTAAAAAAAAAAAATCAGACAAATATGTACAATAATTTTTCCTAAATAGAATATAATTTTGAAAATCTGACACTTTAACTGTCTATTAACAACGATGTTTTGACCAGTAAGATTCTTTTATTTTTTTAGAGAGTTATATTTGCAATAAAAAATCTAAATAGTATAATATATTTATAATAATTTAAAATAATATATTTATAATATATTTAAAATAAAATAAATTTCATTTTTCAATTCAAACTTTTAAAAGGATAGAAAAGGTACACATTCCCCACAGAGCTCTTTGTAAACCTAAATCTTCTTACAAGAAAGTAGTAGAAGTCTTTTCTCCTTAAAGTGACTACTCATACCCTGCAGTGGACAAAAGGAGCTCCACAATCTACAGAGTCAACCAAACAGGTTGACAATAGTGGGCTTTATACTGCAGGGGCTTCCTACCAAGGGCAAGAAAAGAACCAACAGACCCCTGAGAATAAATCTGTAAGGGAAAGGGAGGGCTGGTACCAGCTCAGGACCTGGAGCAACGGGGATCCCTATGCACCTCCTCCATGGGAAGTACGGGAGGGACCCTGAGCCTCTGCCCAGGCTATTCTGCAGGCCTACACAGAGCTCTCTTTCCCAGCTCCCTTCCGTGTCCGAGGCAAAGCTGTCTTTTGAAACTGCATGCCTAAAGATCACGATGCCCTTTCTCTTCTGCTGCTTGGACTCAGCCACTTTGCACAAGGACAGGGGCGTCTCGAGCACAAACTATGCCTGCTCACGTGAATGTCCCTGGTACCTAGCTCACCATGCAGCATACGGTAGAGGCTGCTGGTTGAATAAGCAAAATCCACTAGCTTCCTAATCCAGTGACAACCACAGGAAACTATAACACTGAAATACAAGAACATGCAGAATCATAAGAGAGGCACTCCATGGCAATGTGGAAAACTGCTGTGAATAATTACATCACTGGCTCAAACACATCCACAAGCACATCTACTGTCAGCCTCCGGACTGCCGGTCACAGGTGTGCACCAGCATGGCTGGCACTGCGACTGATTCGGATTAAACAGTTTATATGGTTATATCTTATTATCTATACTTTTTCTCTTATGACTGAACACTAATTTTTAAAATTGGTTTCTAGATTTTAAATATTAGTCTAATAAATATAAAATCTGTTGCAGCATTATACCATTAATTATAAGTAACCCTAAAAAGGGTTTTAAAAATCGATGGCACACGACAATGGTTTTGTCCTAGGATACAGCGCAGGGTCCCTCGTCACTGAACAGCACTGCACACAGTGGCCAGGCCTGTGGGAAGGCAGGGACTTGCAGCCTCCAGGTTCATCACTGGGTCCGCCTTCCAGCACTACGAGTTTCAAATAAGAACTTCTTTTAAAGTCATAAATCACTACACTAAACTCAAGTAATATACTTAAATTCTAAGTTAAAATAACATTTCCTTATCCAATTACATTCTGTGAAAAGTAGGTGACATGTGCTTGGAGGAAAAAATGGCTTTTTTTTTTTGGCGGAACTGGGGATTGAACTCAGGCCCTTGCGCTTGCCAGCCAAGTGCTTATTCTACTGAGCTATCTCTCCAGCCCCAAAAATGGCTCTTAAGGCTTATAAAACTTCCCCCTCCTCAGCCCTGAGAGTGACCCTACAGCGGTAGTTTCAGTCCTGATAACAAACTTTCTCATAGCATCAATTCAGGCTTTCAACCAGCTGTGGACCTAAGACTTGCAAGCTTCTTTACTAAATTTTGGTTATCAAAAATTAGGAGAAACACTGGCCAAATAGCTCAGCGGATTAAAGAACCTGCAAGTAGGTGCAGGGGCTGGGGGCTCAATCCCTCAGGGCACACTGAGATTGCACTTGAGACTGGGTGTGGTGGCGCGTGCCTCCCAGCTCTTGGGAGGCTGTAAACAGGTGGATCACTACAAGTCCAATCTAGTAGTGAGAACCTGAACAC
>NDGN011459279.1:0-11876 GCA_002564285.1 Tympanoctomys barrerae | reverse complement strand
AGATTTTTAGTTTGATTTCCTTTTTAATTGACACATATAAAAATAAATTTATTTTAAGTGAATGCTTTAGGTGCCTACACTAAATCTCTAAAAAGAAAATACTAGGAAGTTGACATGCATAGTATAAATTGCAATTGCTTGCATTCCACATGCTGCTGCCTGCCATATTAATAAGTTCCTTATGGAAACATAGCAACAGTTTTATTATTAGGTTAGGTTTTCTACCTAAAAGCTGAGGTAATATAAAACTGAGCTGTATGATAAAAGAAAACTGACTAAATCTCTATACCACTATTTACATATGTGCTATCACATTGAGTTCTAGAGAGAAAAAACGCTAACCATTGGAATCCCAAGATTTCTCATTTCAATATTCTGACTCAGAGGCTACAACTGAGGAAACAAGAAACAAACAGAAAGTCTAGCAAAATATATGGTGCCTACTAAGAACACTAGATCCAGAGACCCAGCCCCCATTCAGGCAAATCTCCAAAGACGTTAGCTATCTAAAAAGGATGAAACTACCCCAAATCCTGGGACAATCTACAGCTGCATCTTCACCCACCTAACATGAGCACAGACCCTTTGTGTATCATTTCTGCCGTGACAAGAGACTGACAGGGATAGATCTATGTATGGAGGTCCAGCCTGTGCTCAGTGACACAGGAAAGCTAAAGGTGCCTGGTGAGACACAATCCCCTCTGGGGAAGAGCTCATGACCTAGGAAGCAAAATGGATCTGGAACAAGAACAGGCAGTGGGAAAAAAGGACATTATGGATTCTAACTTATGAAGGAGAAGGAAACCACTATATGGAGAGCGGACCTCCTGGAAGATGTGGGACATGGGCAGTGCTGAAGCAGAGGGCAAAGTCCACTGAGGACAGCAAAGAACACAGAGAAAGCAACCCCACGAGGGTTCCTGAGGGGACGGCAAAGCGAGGAGGTATGCACAGGCGAAAGTGAAGAATGAAGAACCAAGGATAAGTCCAGGTTGATTAGAAAGAAATTTCATGCCAGACTTTTTTTTAACACTTAGTGTCTTCTGTATGGTAAGTTGAGCTAAACATGGAAGATTCTAGACAGAGTAAGACACTGTTTCTGAGTGCAGGAAACTCAACAATGAGTGACGTTTGGCTATACCAAGTGCAACAGCTACCTTATATCTGTCTGACATTCCAGCAGATCTTCCCACTTATGTGAGCAAAACAGCATGGTTTATTTGGTATGTAGATCTTATATCCAGTATAATGCATCATTTTACTAACAACTGGAACACATGCTCTTAGGTCATTCTTCTCCATATTTATTGTTAGTATTACTTGATGATTTCTACTATTATGATTTTTGTTTCTTCCACTTTCCAGTTGCTGCCAACTGGAAAAACCTCTTGCTTTCTTCAGCATTGGTTTCCATCATCACAAAATTTCATTTAGCTTGCATCGGCACTCTTCGCTGATGTTTCACATTGACAGGGTTCTTCCATAAGGTTCGGCCAGTCTAAAACAAAAAGGTTTGAATGTGTGTACGTGGGTTCATAGAATTTGGAGTGTTGGCATGAAAACCACAGAAACCTGGCCTTTGGAAAAACACACCTCACTATATACGTGACTTGATGAAATGAACGTCTAAGCACTGCACTATGACTTAGATCTGTGCAAAGCACTGTGGCAGTGGAGAAGGAGGGGCAACTAGCAATTACATGAAGGTGAATTGGATACAACTGTACTAGAGGCTGAGCATAAATTTTCTGTAGGTGTAAAATGGTTATCCTATGTAGCATAATCTAAAAACAGCTAAGTCTCCCATTTCTGCTCCTCTTTCTTTGGCAACCTTCTAAATTATTTAGATGCACAGTACTTCTGGCTTTCTTCCCTTACAAATGCCCCCTCACAGAATGCATTGTCGGTAGGCTTTGATGCAAATCGCTTCACAGCAGAAGCAGCTCTGCCATTATCCTCTAATTTGCAGCCAAGCTGGCTTTCAGCTGGTGCCTTGTCCTTGGGCTATCTTTCACTGTCAGGGCCTCTGCAGGGCGTGCCAGCTGTTCTCTTAACAACAGAAAGAGGGGGAAGCCGTCATTTGTCAGAAAAGCCTGCCTTGGGTGCCATTGTTCCTCTTTGATTCTGGAACCTAAAATTGTGCAGCCATGAATGGGTGTGTGCCGGGCAGACTTACAAATTACAAAATATGTTTCTTAGTTAATATTTATTTTCCCTTTGCCCCACAGTGTCTCCGTCCTCAAGCCGGACCTAGCAATTCCAGAACTTATTCAGGCTGATAAAAACTCAACTTACTTAACATTTATTGAAAAGCTAATATTTAACCCCTAAATAGATATTCCACGTGCACACACACATGCTCATATGCAAAATATTGCATAAATGTCAGATAACTCACAAAGTTCCCCCCCAGGCCACCCTAGAACAAGAACCTCTATCCTATACCACTTTTGTATTCCTTCTCTCCTTTCACATTCCTTTTCTCATTTCTCATACTTTGTGCTCTGATAGGTCAAAGCTGTCTAGCCTCCTCAGAAGCAAACATTTTTTAAAGATTTTAATGTGTTCTTATAATTTTATTGCTCTCTTCAGAGAAGAGTTAATAAATTAACTCATGTTGACACTAATCAAGCTCTCACTTGGGCAGCATGTATACTACAAACACTAGTGAAAACCCAAATCCCACCGAAGAGAGCCATGGGTTTATTTCTCCTATACCTCCTGCTTACATACACACACACACACACACACACACACACACACACACACACTGTGGTAACAACTGCAACAAATCTGGGAAATTTTGAGTATGATTCATAAAACATTCTGAAAAGAAATGTCATGCTTTTCCTCTCTGGGTAGGACAATTAAATATACTCGTGGAGAGACTGATGGATAAAATTTCCTCCTCTCGGGCCGGAACAATGCTCAGGCAATCCTAGCAGCTGCCTGCAGCCTTCCCGTGAGAGTATCTCTGAGAAGGACCACTGCTTTTTAGCCCAGCAGCAGGTGGCACCTACCCACTTGCATGCAAGATTCTAGAACAGCCAACTTGGAGCCTGCCCTCCTCTGGTGGCATTCCTAATGGCACTGGCCTTCCTCAGGAAAGGAAAAAATGATAAATTAGCTAGAAAAGTTAACGAGAGTATGCCCCGAGGTAAACATGTATGCCAAGCCATTCAGAGCTCCAGAAAGAATTTTTAAACTACAAATATTGCCAGCCCATTCCATATGCAAAGATTTGCAAGTATCTCATTGGAAACCATAGTTAAGTATGACATAACATTCTGATAACAAACCTCACACCTCAAGATTATGTTCCCCAATGAAGCCATAGTTGTCATACTTAATGTAAGTATGCTGTATGATACCGGCGCAAAGACAAAATCACCCAATGATATATTCCTCAGAACACATCCCATTAGGAAGGCATGCGTGATTACATTTCATGCAATGAAAGAGCTCTGATTGACTCTACCTGATAAGATGTTTGAAATAATTCTCTTACTTCTGTATTAAACTTCTTTTAAAATTGACAAAATAAGTAACTACATTGAATCTCACCTTAGTTAACGTTGGACCTTTATGAGGCACTTGAAAAGAAATGAGCTTGATAAACGTAAGAGAAGTCCAGACTGAAAGGAAAAGGAGTTTGTGCCAGTCCTATTTTCTAAAGCTGAACAGATAAAGATGTGATATGTTCCTCCGTCCCCTTTGCCTATCTTAACTGATTACGATACACTAATTGATGATGACACACTTTTCTGCTTAGTCTGAGCCTCTGAATGCTTGCACACACGAGTACACAGGCATTGTCTACCAATTGTTTGGAAGTAACAGGTGAGATAAAGCTTACTTCCTTTCTCTGCACACACAGGATCATTATCAGAATTGCCCTCCCATTGCAAGGGCGGTAGGACTACCTCAATTTTACAGTGGATAAAGATCAGGGTCCACAGTGACTGCACTCTCAGAACACGTTGTTAGAACAGCAGCGATCCACCATGGACTGTGGGCCAAATCTGGCCTGACAGCTGCTTTTGTCAATAAAGTTTCACTGGAACACCACCTCACCCATTTGTTTTTGTATTATCTGTGCTTCCTATTACACAAGTCAGTAACTCACTAAGCTAGTTTCTGGATGTTTTCACTTTCCCTCAAGAGCTACACCTACTTTAAAACTTTGTGTTTTCCTTTGGGCTCCCGGAACTCCACAACTGTCCGTACTATTTGAAAGAACAAAATCAGACTTCATGCCTGGTTTACGGATCCCAGTGGCACTTGTGATTTGAAAGTGTGCTCCCACCATTGGAAACAGAATGAAATGCACCGCAGAGACAGGTGTTTCTTTCCCCTCCTGTTCCCTTCCCTTCCCATTCATTCTTTCCCATAGTGCATCCCCTGGCATGGAGATTAACACACAACTCATGCATATCCTGCTTTTCCTAAGATGGAAGAAGCTACTTGTTGGTGAGATACACAGTCAAACACTGTGCTAGACCTCTGGCCATTCTAACAAATTACAAGCCATGAGGTTCCCTGATGCTCTCATAAGGCGATATGACTTTTACAGCAACATTGTGTTGTAATTATAAATCTCTAGTGCAAGCTGCTGCATATATTCTTGTGTAAACCAACTCTGATAAACTCAATGTAATTGTTTTCAACAGCATTCCATTCTCCACTTATAATTGAAATAATTTCTTCAGGAGCTTCAATGACACAAAATCAGAAAACAGGGAATGAAAATTGATAATTGTATGACTTTACACACAACTCTATTTATCCCTTTAACAGCCAATAATACAGAATACATTTTATTTATTTTACTAGGTGCTTTGGGATATGGATGAATTTATTGTGGCAATTAATTGGTCATGACTCTGACAGTAGAACAAGCTATTAAAGCCTCATTCTCATTCTTAAACTTTTCCCGCGGAGAATATTTTTATTCAATGCCATTGATTGTTTTCATTATTCCATTACTTGATATCAGAAAAGAAGAATATAGGGGAATTGAAAAGGAAAAAGAGAAAGATCCCAAAGAAAACATTAGGAGAGGTAAAAGATAAAGATCTGGAAAAGGAAAAAGATAGGTGCTATTTCTCTTCCTAGAAATTACTGGGAAGCATAAACCCAAAAGATACCAGAAGACAGTCCCACTCATGGCCAAGCCGATCCCAACCACACAATGCCACCTGAGTGCCAGCTCTGAGCCAATATGCATTACAAGGCTCATATTTTCTTCCTGCAAAAGAAAACAGGCACACTGCAAGCATTAAAGAAGACTTAGGCAGGAGGCTCAAGGGGAGAGCAAGAAGCCAGTGACTGGTTCTACCTCGATCTTTAAGGGGAGTTTGGCAAATAACTAACAACACTTGCATCCTTGCTTACCAAGAATGAAGATGAACCATAGCCATATTCCACTGCCTGTTAATGGCAGACAGACTGGATGGAGATGAATTCAGCTCTATCAGCACAATCTTACACAGACTGGGCTTGAAAGAAGCATTGCTGGACAAATCCACTAGAGATATCATGCAGATAATTGGACTACTTTTGCATTTTCCCAACCATGCTTTCCAGTAAAAGAAAGGTTTGACCACATGGTGGTAAAACAGGACTACTTCTGTATGCCGATGCAGGTCAGTCTATCCATACGAGCAGTTAAATTCTCTCTCTTCAGAATATTTGCAGGTTCTCTTTTATTTCAGCGTGCTTCATTAATCACCAAAAATCCCTGCTTCTCCAACTATCTCTTCGAGCAATTATAGTGCAGAGGTGACAAGCATGAGGTCTGGAGACAGATGGCCTAAAGTCACACTTTGGTTCTGCCACTGTGCAACTTTGAGCAAGCCCACTACCCTTTAAAAGTCTCAGTTTACTCATCTCTAAAGTGGAGAAGAACCTTGCCTTATAGAAGCTCAATGAGCTAGTACAGTCCAAGCACTAGTAGAGTGGCAGGAATAATGTAAGAAACTCTGTATATTCCTAACTTGTGTGTGTGTGTGTGTGTGTGTGTGTGCATGCACACACACTACAATAACTCGTTCTAATTGTCAATGTGTCATGACAGCACTTCAAAAATACCTTGTGGAAACTTATTTCACTTTTATACTTCAATAGTTATCAAGACCTCTTTTTAAGAGTCAAATAGCAGGAATCCAGGGCGCATACCTTTGCTCAAGAGGTATGATTTCTGGTCAACCTCCTGTGTGTGTGTGTGTGTGTGTGTGTGTGTGTGTGTGTGTCCTGTGAATGTTTGTGTTGTGTGTGCAGTTGCTCTAGTTTTTGTTGTGTGCTTCTGGGGATTGCATGCAGGGCTTACACATAAGTGTGTCAGCAAGCAGTCCTGCACCAAACTACGCATGACCACCAGTCTCTGCCCATTGTTAACACAGGACTCCTTGGCCTCTGACGCCAACAATACGTGGGAAAAGCAATACAGTGTGAAGGGCTGGGAGAGATTAGATGGATCTCTTGCTTTCCTGACTAGATGACCTCTCACTGCTATGTTATTTCGATGATTGGCATTAACCATCTATTTGATACTTACATCACTCGTATTAGGAAAAAAATAATAAAAACAAGAAAAATTGTTTTAACTTCAAATCTAATTTTAGTTTATCTCTGCGTATTTTTATACTCATTAGTTGGCAAATTTTAAATTGTGAAGTGGTTTGATTTTTTTAAAAAACCCTGATTCCACAAAAAAGTAAAATAAAAATAAAAATAAGGTCAACTATCCCTGCAAATGACAGCACTGTTGCCTTGAGTCTGACTCCATAAAGTGCCCAGTATTTACAAAGCAAGGTTAGCAGCTGAATGAATTGTTTATTGCTTGGTATCTAATAAGAAAATTTTAGAAATAACTGTAAATTAAGAGAAGCAAAAAGGAATAAAAGCGGAAAGAAAATGACTACTTCGATGCGAAATCACCATCCTTTCAATTCGCTCTGAATTAAGCAAGTGGCGCTTGACACGTGCCAAGCCGGATCACCAGCAGCACGAGTTGCGCAGACGTGCCCATCTGGCACGCAGGTGTGCGCACAGATACTCCCCGGCCAGACTTCAGGGGGTAGCATTTTTATAGCACTGGCTCCATGCTCGTAGAGGGAAAGACGGAGGGGAGGACCACCCACTGCTAGTAAATGGTGCCACTACCGGGCTGACCACATAGTCTCAAGGAATTGTTTTTAAATTTCATTAGGATCAGAACCCTTAAAGCAACTTTATAAAAATGCAAAATCCTGAGCTGCTCTAAGAGATTTACATTCATTATACCTATCCTATATTTTAGGGATCTGTTTGCAACAAATATGATGGTTTAGTCAATCTAAGTGTGCTTGGGGAAGCCCAGACTCTAGCAAGTGGGTAAAAGAATGCGGAGCATCTAAGACTTTTCCCCTACAAAGCTTCTAGCTCTTGCTCCTATTACGTAAATGTTACCTACTATGTTCACAAACAGAATATTTTAACCATAAAACTGGGGGGAAAGTGGCCAGGAAAACTCTTCTCAATAATAAATCTTAAAAAAAGAATAATTTATGGTTTATAGTTGTTTTATATGCTCATATTTTATACACAAGGAATCACCACTGTGGTTGGAGATGACAGTGACATATCTAGAGTTGAGAGTCCTAAACTCTATCATGAGCCTTTGACTGATTCCACTGGTTGGGTGTGACACCTGATAACAAATCTCAAATCTTCTTCACTTCTATGGCCAGGTGGGCATGGTGGCGCATGCCTGTCACCCCAGCACTCAGGAGGCTGAGGCAGAATTGATGTGAGCTTCAGACTAGACTGAGCTACAAAGTGAGTTCAAGGCCATCCTGTACTGCATAGCAAGAACCTGTCTCAAAAATGACCAAAAAAAAAAAGTCATGGCTCTCCTTCTGCAACCACTAACAATTTTTTTTTATTAGTATGTGTGTGGAGTACATGGTGGTCACATTCTCCATCTGCACTCGGTTCCTACACACGCCACATCTTAATTCGTCTTATCCTTGTCTCCTCCTCCTTTCCTTCCACCCTCCCTCCATCTCTTGACCGTCTTCCTCTTTGCAGAAAACCTAGCTCCCTATTTCCTATGATCTGTCTTATACCCTGCTCTTTATTTATATTTATATTTGGGGTTTCTCTTCCAAGAGGAATCATGTAATAGTTCAACTTGCATCTGATTTACTTTCTTACCATTATGGCCTCAAATTATATTCATTTTCCTGAAAATCACTCAAACTTACCCATTCTTCTGACAGAGTAGTGTCCCGCTGTGTATAACGCCCCTTCTCTTTATGCATCCACCTGTTGATGGACATCTAGGTCACTTCTAAGCTATTGGAATTGTGAGTACTGCTGACTATGACCGGGAGTCTTCTCCAATTCCTCACTAAAGCAGCTCTTTGCAGCCAAGAGCCACTCCCCTATTCACTTCTCCGATGATTGGAAAACAGAAAAGAAGAAGAAAGATCTAGAGAAAGTTCAAAACCCAGATCATGGTACCTATTTTGGACCATGTTGAGTTCAGAATTCTTCAGTCTGTGAAGAAACTTCTGAATTAGAGGAATGCTGTTATTACAACTAGTTCAGTGATTCTAGGCTATAGACTGAGGATTTGAGGATATTTTGTATGCAAGTGTTCTGCTAAAAGCAAAAAGCTATATATTAATGACATCATGCATATGTTAAAATTATATCAATATAATCATCCACACATTAGTCTTCTTCTCTTTCACTTAAAATAAAGGAAAAATATAAGTTAGCACTTGTCACAAAACTTAAGAGAAGATTTCTAAGAATAATGTGTATTTAATACATACCTATTGCACACTGTGTTATGTTAGGCACTGCACAGGTATTAGAGACCAAAACAGGGAGGGTCTCCTCTCCCCAGGCATTTACAGTCTGCTGAGACAGACATTGAACAAATAATCAAACAAGCTGTGGCTTTTCCACATGGGTCTTTGCTATTCTGAGCAACGCTGTGCTTTGATTTCTTTTCCAATATGAGCACTTTCCCTCTTCCACCTTGCTTGACGAGCTCCTCAGCAGCCATCAGAGGTCTCACACCAGCTGCCTGCAGACCTATTTGGTTTGGCCCACAAAATGCTGAAGTCCACTGTTTTCCTAAAATTTGAATTCCTTTCCAATCTAAAATATGAACTTCCTGCTTCTCTTGCATATTCGGCCACATTAGAAATCCGTTTTCCTCTGGCAATCTCTGCTAGAGGACCCCCCTTCAGAGGCAAGGCACTTTCTCTCCTTGGCCACTGTTATATCCCATCCCTGTCCCTTGGAGACATGAAGCAGGCCGAGGCTCTCCTGGGATTGTGCAAGACTCTTGATTTGCTACTTTTCCCGCATCAGCTGCTAGATCCTATTAGTTAACAATGCCCATTCTCTAAGAAGAGACTAGAGGGCTGGCCAGATAGCTCAGTGGATTAAAGCACCTGTTTAGGCAGATACTGGGGCCAGGGGTTCGATCCCATGCCTGCAGTGCTGGCCTTTCCCCCAGGGTGCACTGGGACAGCAATTGAGGCTGGACATGGTGACGCACATACCTGTAATCCCAGAGTTTAAGAGGCTGAAAAACAGGAAGAATCACTACAAGTCTGATCTGTGTAGTGAGACTCTGTAGACCCTGTACTAAACACATTAAAAGAGAGACTAGACTACAAAAGTCTCACAAATCCCTTTCCATGTGTTCCTTCTATTCTTCTACTGCTGCTAATGTTTCATGCTAAGTAATCAAATATTATTCCTCCATCAATTTATTTATTCAAAAATGTTCTCAACTTCTGTTTCCAGCTGTGTTTCCTCTGATCCATGGAGTTCCAGCAAGCCAGATAACTCCTTCTCGTCCCTGCTTGTTTCTGCTTCATTGGCTCCAATTTTTTTCAATCTTCTGTAGCCTTCGATCTTTATCTGGAATTTTCTCCAGCTTGCTGAACTCTGAATGTTCAATTCCATCTATCCTCCCATTCAGCCCAAATCCTGTACTTCTTCTACAGCAGTTCCTGGCTCCCTAAGATGGTGCAGTGTAACGTTCCTGCTTGTGTTCAGGCCACTGACCTGCCCCTTCACGGGCCTCCTCAGCCTTCCTAGTTCACAGCATTTGGGCCCCAGGGAGCCTGCACTCCTATCTAACTCGCCACCCACAGCTGGTGAGCTTAGTGCCTGGCAGAGAATTCTGAGCATTTGCATAATAGATGAAGAGCGATTCTACTCAGAGCTCACTGTAAAGAGGACAGCAGGGTGTGGCATGCATTTAAGCCCCTCTAGGATACCCATAGCTGTTCTCAGTGGCCAGGTCATGCATACACTTGCTAGAAGAATCGCTCACGTAAGCTTTACCCAGCGTTCCCTTCCCTGTCAAGTCCCACATAAATGTCCAGTGAGAGAACGCTTATGCATTCCCCATGGGTAGGCAGCTTCTTTTTTATAAACCCAAGAGGTTTTATCTTTTCTTCCATTTAGAATATTACACATAACAACTTAAATTATTGGTCCTAGGTTCTTGTCACAATAAAGTTCGGAGTCTGCTTTTACTTGACTACAAAGACTTGAGGGTAAGAACTCTTAGCCATTGTGCCTCATAGTATGGAATCAAGCTTTTATTAACAAATACCCTTCATTTATTTAAGAATTTATTTAAATATTGAATTCTAGAGCTAGGCTGCATTGCTATGATTTTTAGTAAGGTTGCTAATTTTTACCCATTATAAAGTCAATGTGTTTTCCTCTAAAATGAGAAAATTAACAACAGAAGAATATATTGTTTAAGTATATGGAAACAAATTAAATTCCTTATCCAATTTATGCAGCTAGTTAATAGTATAATCCAAACTATCTACATTGTGAATCGAATGAGCAGAAAATAAAAACATGTTTGAAAATGATCTCCTATACCTAGCTGGGGCAGCTAAGCAAGCATGCCCTGAAGCAGACTACCATTCATTCAGATTCTCAATTAGCATTCTTGACAGCTATGTGCTGAATGCCTGAGGCACACACACAAAATTTCCGTCTTCACCACTTATTGGTTTTATTCCCAAGGTTAAATGAGATTTTTTTTTCTTTTTATACAGCAATCTTTACACCACTTCCATTCCCTGCACTCTCAGTCCACAGCTTCTTCTGTGTCAGCCAGCCATTTAAGTAAAAATAAATGAATAACAGTAACAGTTTCCCAGTAGAGGATGAAACATCTGAGTCAAAACAGTGCATGGATCACCCATACCCACCCAGCTTAGTCACAGAGGCCAAATTGGCAATTTAGAGGGCCAAACTCCTGTTTTAGATCTGGCCTGTTCCTGTTTCGGCTGGCCCAGCCAGGCTCCCTGTTTCCAATTCCTTGAGGATGTGAGGTCCTTTCTAGATCCGTTCTAGGCACAAACCCCTAAAGCACAGCTTCACTCCCGGCAGCAACCTGAAGCCTCTAAGCTGGGGGCTTCTCTTCTCTTCTATTTGCTTCTATCACTGGACTGCTATGGTATTCAGCCTTCTCGTCCCTGAGATTCCCAAGACTTGAGACACCCAAGGAGCACGGTCTAAGCAGAAAGAGGCTTTAGTTTAATCATGGTTCAGTCTCTGGTCAGCTTCTCTCAGCAGAAATGTCAGGGCGGGAGCGTGTGGCAGAGCCAAGGTGCACAGCTCACCACGGCTAGGAAGTGGAGTGGGGCAACAGTGCCAGAGAGAAGCAGGGAGAGCCCACACCAGATCCCAAGGCCACACCTGCCTGGCACATCCAGACACTCTAGAACTGTGTTCACCCATCTAAAAGGTGGACCTCTGTCTTAGTTACTCTTCTTTCGTTGTTGGGACAAATACCCGACACCCAAAATGAAGGAAGGAAAGGTTTATTTAGCTCACAG
>NDGN011459272.1:0-12711 GCA_002564285.1 Tympanoctomys barrerae | reverse complement strand
GGCTTCATAGCAATTGATCCTCTTCATGAAGTCGTCCATGGCTTCTGCCGAGTTGCAATCTTTGTAATCCGGGCTGGAGATTTTCACTTCCTGCAACATCACAAAGAGGCAGCTGATGAATCACGCTGGAAGGCTTTCTGCTTAGATTAAGCAGGATTTGGGGCTTTCAAAGGGGGAAGCCCAAAAGGCTCACAATAAGTATTACCCTACCTAGTGTGTAAGAGAAAAACGAAGTAGGGGGTTGAGTCACAGCTCAGTGATTATGTGGGGGAGATGCCCAGGAAGACAGAACTGCCAGCTGGATGGACAGACACAGGAAACCCGCAAGGATCCCGTAATGAACACCTCTGAACAGACCACCCGAGTCAGGATCTGTCCAGATACTGAGTCACCGCCAGACAGTCTGGCTCTAATTCAGCAGAACCCCATTTAAGCACTAACAAAACTCCTCACACCAAAAGGTGCATTACCAGTTGCTAGGAGTGCCCTTACCCTTAGGTGGGCTCCACCCCACCCACCCAGAGGTGGCATGCACATGGGCAGAGCTATCTATGACTGAGCTTCTCTTGCTAAGCCCTCCTGAGTGGAGCTGCCACCTCTGCAACTGGCTAAGAGACCTGAGGGACCAGGGAGGTTCTGGAGAAACTCAGAATTTTTATATTTAAGTTTCTTATGTATTTAGTACAGGGTCTGCAGGGTCTCCTTATAGCCTGTACTCATAGTGATCCTCCTGGTTTTCAGCCGCCCAAGTGCTGGGATTACAGATGCACCACCACGCCCAGTCTCAGTTGCTTTCTCGGCACACCTGGGATCAAACCCAGTCCCTGCGCTAAGCAGGCACTTCAGTCTGCTGAGCTATCTGACCAGCCCTTAGGGAAATTCTGAACTTTTAATGTCTGCTTTTATTTCTCTTTGCAAAGAGCCAGAAGCAAGAGGAAGCCACTCTTTAAAGACCTGATGCCCCAGGGAGTCTATTCTCAGGTACAGGACTTTTGCTGGAGGAGGACACAGATGGGTGGTGGTGACGGCTACCATCAATGTGAGTGTTCTTTACACCACTGACCTGGGTGTAACCTTAAAAATAGTCACAATGGTAAATTATACATTATGTGTAATTCATAATTTTAAAAAATGTCCAGGTTCACAAATTCCTGGATCTAACTTGCATACTTGCTTTGAGGTTTAGAGAAAGATCTCTGAAAACAGATCAGGATAAACACTGAGCTGGGTTAATGGACTACAAGCTAGAGGATAACTCTTAGCTAAGCACACTGGAGACTATTCACTGGGGGAGAATACCTCACAGCTGCATTCTGGTCCACTAACAAGTGAAACAAAAAAAGCAAAACCAAAAAACCCACAGGACATCCTTTTGTTTGGATTATTTCAACTTCTGTTTCCTTGCACCTTCAGCTTCTTCCTTTGGACCCAAGGAAATGTGAGCTGATTTTCCCCAATTCAAACTGCCCTTCCTGAAACAGCGGCTCATTTCTTGGAAATGTTTGTAATTATTTCCACTGTCTTAAAGAACCAATATTTCAAAAAAAAAAAAAAAAAAGAACCAATATTTCCCCTTAAAGAGGTGAACATTCATATGCAGCAAAAACATGCCACCCCCGGCCTACAAAGAACTGCTTCTCCTTATAAATAGGTCTTCTTGTGATAGATTTACACTGGAGAGAAACTGCTCTACAACAGAAGGTGACCTGAGAGCAAGTCTTCATGCCAACCATTTCTACTCAAGATGTATTGTTAATAGGTGATAAAATTAGAATTAATCTAATGATGCTGCCGACCCCTCAACCTACACAAGCTCCCATGGCACAGTGGACACACAAGGGGCCGTGTTCATCAGATCCCTTAGCAAGAAGACTGTTTCACAACACCCTTCCCAGACATGCACTCTGCTGTGCACACCCTGAGTCCTACAGGTCTTTGTTTACACACTGCCATGCTTACTCATCAGGAGCCTTAAGAGCAGAAAAGACCAGTGGGCTGCCTCCTGTCATCAGCACTCAACCTCCAAGCTCCTGCCTGCTGCAGAAACTGCTCCCGGCCCCCACCCAAGGCTGTGTACTATCCCTCAAAGACCCTGTTGGAAACAGTCCAAGTCACAGACTGAACTTCTAAGTTAAACACCTCTGTGCATCTCTCACCACCTCCCGTCCAGCTCTTAGACAGTTAACCCCAAGCTGGGAAAGGCAGCTCCTTCTAAAGGATTATTTTTCAGGCCCTGACCTGAGCTCCTATTTTGGGGGAACTGCAAATGCGCTTGCAATCTAAGCTGCTGCATGAAAGTGGGGGCTCCTGCTGTCTTACCATGATGTTGGAGGCTACAACGGTAGGGTCATCACACACGGACTCAATGAAAAACGCCTGGGGGAAAATGAGACAGAAACATCAGGAAACAAGAAATGCCAGAAAAGGCCAGGTCCAAAGTCACAGTGATGTCATCATCCTGTACCCTTCACTTGTTCCCAAAGATGTGGTAGCCACCTACATGCTGGAAACCAAGTGCTTTGGCCTCCCTCTGCAGGGTCCTGCCTTAGGGAGGCCCTGTTTTTAAGCAGCAAAACTCAAGCAGCAGGAGGCAATGGACCAAGCAAAAATCAGGTCCCTTAGGTGTTCATCTCTCCTGAGCTTGCCGGGACAAGATTAGAAGTCCGGCTCACCTTGAAATCATTTTCTTTGGCAAAATGAAGGATCATGTGTCTCCTCTCTCTAGTGGTATTGGTGGCATCAAAAACCTAATAAGAAAAAGGGTCAGGAAGAAGAGCCAAAGTCTAGGTTTGACAATATTTATCAATATCACCAAGTTAGTCAAATCTGTCATTTCTAGGGAAAAGCCTAACATTGCACTTCTGGGAGAAACCATCCTAGGCCTCTCTAGTGGTTTGCTCATGGGTGCCTTTCCTCTCCCACCCCTACAGTGCTCAGGAACAGTAGGCGAGGGTTGGACTAGCACACGAGAATCATGTCATGGGATGCTGAAGATGAAAGGTGGAAGGGACTCTGGGTGCTGTGTGGGCAGCAACCCTTGCCCTGCCTACCTCAGAGGTGGGGCCTGGCTGCCCACCAAAGGGCTGGATGGCAGAGCGTGCCACAGCCCAGCTACCCTTGAGGCTACTTTCCTGAGACACCAGGCTGCTTTAGTCACTTCTGTGGACCCACCAAGGCTCCTATGCCTGGGTGTCATCCTTAGAATGACTCTGCACTCTCAGGCCAGTGAGGACACTCTGCTCAGGGACTGGGGCCTGAGCTGGCTACATTCCCGGACTTACTGCAATCTGTCCACCTTCCTTTGTCAGGTAACTCTTGACATCTCTCAAGGCAGCTAAGGCACATTGCCTGCAACACACAAAGAACAAAAAGCCACCCATTAGAGCAGACCCACCCACAAAGGAGCCCAGGCTACCCCCACAGTGATAAATTCTACTCCTAGGCCGCTTGGTGCCAGCCAGGCCTCCCAAGGCCCAGAGGCTTCCAATCCAGAGGCCCAACACAGACAGCGTCCAATGCCCTTGGGGTGGCAGTGCCTGTACCTGACTGCACTCTGGAATTCCTCCCCTGGGGAGCTGCGTAAAAGCTGATGTCAGAGCCCACCCACAGATCTTCCCTGTATGGCCTGAGGTGAGGTCTGATATCAGCTTTACAAGCTGGTCAGCTCACCATAACGTGCAGTCAAGACTGAACACCGTCACTGTAGATTTCACAGTGACTTTCTGCTTCATAGAAACCCTCTTCAGAGGCAAACGGATGCCTCCCACTAAGAAGGACTCTGCTTACTCTTGGAATGTGGTTGCTGTTGGTCTGTCTCACATCACCTCAGCTAGGTAATCTGGGAACAGATCACAGCAGCAAGTCCCAAGGGCTAAGAGACTTGTCCTGACACAGGACAGATCTGACGGCCGCCAGCCAAGAGCTACACCACAGGATGGCTTTCCCTTTCTCTTACAGAACCTGGCTAAACACGCTGCAAGCCTGCACCCAGGGCCTACAAAGCAGACCACATCTTACTTTCGGACTTTCATGGCTTCTTCATTGTCAGGGCGGAAGAAGTTATAGGAGCTGTACTGCTTCACAGCCTCGCGGCGATACTCTCCCACATTGAACACTGGATGGGAAAGACAAGGACAGCCTGGGTGACCCAGCAGGAGGAAAGCCCAACCCCAACTGGGAGGGAGAAAGCCAACCAACCAGCACTAGTCTAAATAAGACGGGACATCTGGTATGGAAACCAGCGTGGCCTCTCAGCGCAGGACTATTGTCCCCTTCCCGGAGCAATGCTGGAAAGCTTTCCAGAGCAAGTCACAGTGACTACAGCCACCTGCTTTACAGGACATTGGCTCAAAGGCCCAGCCTTACATAGCAGGGACCAGAGACAGACTAGGAAAGCACCACAGAGAAGATCCAAGTCTAGCAAAAGGAGGGGCGATGATTTCCATGTACAGTACTCAGTGAGTGGCTCTCACGCACTGCCATGGCTCATCAGCCTTCTGCTGGCCCAGAAGCCAGTGCCAAGGAACACAGTTCAGTTACTGGGGGTGAGGGCTGGGGCTCCATGTCAGAGCAAAGCTCAGCATGTGCAAGGCTCTGAGTTCAATCCAATGCCAGAGTGAGACCGAGAAAGAGAGGAAGGAAGTCACTGGGCACTAGCTGGACACAGTGAGGGAACAAAAACAAAAACTGGCTCCATCTTCCAGACATTATTTCCCATTTAATCGGAAAGGCCAGGAAGAGATTTGCAACAATGCCATCAACAATGTGACAGCATGAAGCACCAGCAGACATCAGTAAACAAACACGGATGACCAAGTACAATGGGCATTTTAAGGAAAAAGATCTGCAGACTTATCAAGTGACAGGTGGCCAAAGGGAGCTTCAGGAAGAGAGTGAAACCTGGGTCAGGCAGGATTTAGGACAGGAGGAAAGGAGAGAATTCCAGGGAAGGTGTGGATACAGCACAGTGAAGACACAGCTAGAACAGGCAGCAGGATCAGACTCTACAACCCGGGACAGAGCAGCCCAGAAGTGGCCCTGATTGTGGGTCCCTGACCAGTGGCTAGACTGGTCAAGTTTCAGTGTGAAAGACACAAGCAGATCACAGCACTCCACGTAACAGCCCTCACTTTGAGAGCCTGCTCACCTTTTGTCGGGACGCCAATCCAGTTGAGGTAGCGGGTCAACTTCTTAGAGATATAAGTTTTACCCCGGGCAGGGAGGCCCACCATGACAATCACTGTGGGGGAGTTGGTCAGCTTCGGCCCACAGGCTGAAACAGCAAGCAAGAAAGGGGTCGTAGATTAGGTGACTGAGGTGATAAATAGCCCTTTGCCCAATAATAAACTTTAAAGAATGGCACTAAAATTTGTATCTCATTTCCCATCCCAAAGACGCTGCCATCTTATAACCCAGTGGAACCAGGGCCAAAGCCCTGGAGTCACACCTTGTAGTGTTATCTCCTTCTCTGCCTGTATATGGCAGTCTCAACCAAGTTACTAGGCTGAAAGGAGGATCATAACCCAGCTGGTGATAATGCCAAAGCAGAACAGCACTCCTTAGGGGCTGAAGGGACCCTAGAGATCCAGGGGAAGTGAACAGTAGGGAGAGGTTGTCTCCACATGGCCATCATGTTTGTCTGTGCAAACTGAAGGGGCAGGGGGCAGGTGTCTCCTGATCACAGAGTCAAGAGACAGAAAAGTCAACTGTGAACTGCTGAGCTTATATAGGAGGTCTGGGCAGCTGTTTGTTGGGTAGCCCAGGCTGACCTCAAACTCACAGTGATCTTCCTGCCTCAGCCTCCCAAAGGCTGGGATTCTGGGATGATGTGTACCACCATGCCTAACTAGAAACCAATTTCAAAAAGTAAGGAGTTTATCAAGTGACAGCTGGTTAGGGGGCCAGGACACAGATGAATCCCACCATCCCTAAACCCTTCCTCTCCACCAGCCTGCTGCCCATTTCTGATGAATGCCAGGTCCTCCTGCAGAAACCAGGTCTCAAAGCCCAGGCAGGGGCCAGCTCCAGGGAGACCTCTTGCCTGGGAGTTTCCTGGCTTTGCTTGCTGAGTGGCTGTCCCACATTCCTCAGCATCTCAATAAGACAAAAGCCCAGAGAGCAAGGGTTTCACAAAGCAGCCAAAGGACACCCTCTCTGGAAACTGAAAGCCCAAATTTCCTTGGCTGCCACCCTGTCCCTGCAACTCTCAAGGGATACTTGCATCCTAGTGACAAACTCTCTTGCAAGCCAGAGGCCACCTGCCAGCCCCAGCTCTGCTGCCCTTACCCCTTCCTGGGATACACAGCCTGGCCTGCAGGAAAAGCTCTGCAAACCACAGCATCAAGGAGGGCAGGAATCAGATTTACACAGAGCTTCAGACACAAAGAGAGCCTAAACCAGAGGATTCACAGAGAGGAGGAAAATGCACCACCATCCCAAGGACAGGACATGCCCTAGACCTCAGCAGGTCCCTCAGCTGCCAAGACTGAGGTCACCAACTCTGCCTCCCAGACTCAGAGCCAGGCAGCAGCATGTGGTCCATAGAGGCTCTCCTTCCTTGTTAATAGTCCAGACAGGGTGCAGAGAAAAGTGAGGCAAGGGGGGCATCAAGAGACTTTCTGGAGCCACAGAGAGCCCTGGCTGCACTCCCTCAGCTTTCAGAGGCTTGAGAGCAAACAGGTTCCTAGAAAACAAGAGCTGTCCACTGCTGGGAAAACACACCCACCCACACCCTGCTCAGGTGATAAGCACAAGAGGCAGGGAGCTGCAGAAACAAATGCCCCGGGGCCTTGTGTACCAAGGCCAAAAAGAGATTTCAAAGACCCATCCTGGTGTGTCCCACCCAGATCACCTTATACCCATAATGACACATGAGAAAAGTGACAGCTAGAGCTGGGTATAGCAGGGCATGGTGACCCATGTGCCATCCTAGGCTACAAAGTAGGTTCAAAGCCAGCCTGAACACCACAGTAAGGCCCTGTCTCAAAAAGATAAAAATAAATAAGAACCAGGTACAATGGTGTCCTCTCAGGACTCTGAAGGCTGAGGCAATAGAGTTCACAACCAGCTCTGGCAATTCAGCAAGTTCAATGCCAGCCAGAACTACACTGCAAGACCTGTGTCAAAAAACAAAAACAAAAGGTCTGGCCAGATAGCTCAGGGGATTAAAGCACCTTCTTAGGCAGACCAGGGTACCACCCCCATGGTGTGCTATCCCAGCCCCGCCCCCGTGTCCCCCTGAGACAGTGATAGAGACTGGACGTGGTGGCACACCCTGCATTCTGGGCTCTTGGGAGGCTGAAAACAGGAGGATCACTATGAGTCTGACCTATGTAGTGAGACCCTGTAGACCCTGTACTAAATATATTAAAAAATCAAGAAAGGTGGCAGGGAGGCTGATGTTTTCCTACTGTTGAGGGAAACAATGCCTGCTCCTGCACTTCCCTGAACCACTGGTCCCTCCTCTCTCATCAGGTGACCCCATGCAGCCAGTACTCCTGTGAGGACCCAGCATGCATGGAGACAAACACATACAGCTGTGTGCGCACATGGACTACTTCAGCTGGAAGCACACCAAGAAAGCAGGGGAAAACTTGACTGATTTATCAAATCAGGGTTTATGTCTATCCACTAATCACAGGAGCAAATCTCTTCTGGCTGTAAGCACTTTGGAAGGGAAAAAGCCAAACAAGACCACAGACACAGCAGAGTTAATGCCTTAAGGCAAAAGTTCAGGTCAAATTCCAAACCCAAATAAACCATCACTCCCAAAGCCCTTCTGCCCATTCTGCAGTTGGGGTGGAGGGACTGCCAAAGGCCTGGTGGCTTTCTCTACACAGATGTCTGCCTTCTGGGCCAGCAGAGAAGGAATCACAAGTCTTTTAGACTAAGTTGCTACCATTCTGTCTAGGAGTTTTTTGGGGGTCCCTAGAGACTGAACCCAGGCCCTCCTGTGAGCTAAGCAGCAAGGGCTTGACCACTGAGCGGTACCCCTAATCCAGTGGTGCTGAGTTTATGGCACTTGCATCAAAGGGGCCTGCTTGTATCATTACAGGCTCTAAAGGGGTTCACCATCTCTGCCCTAGCCCCTCTTTTTTTGTATTCAGTATAGGATCTAAAGGGTCTCACTATGTTGATTATAGTGATCCACCTGTTTTCAGCCTCCCAAGAGCTGAGATTACAGGCATGTGCCACCACGCCCAGTCTCACAGTCTCAGTGCACCCCAGGGACAGAGCCAGCATGGCTTCTGGTGCCAGGGATCAAACCCCAGCCCCTGTACTCTGCCTAAGCATGCGCTTTAGTCTGCTGAGCTATCTGGCTGGCCCTTCTCCACCTTTTCTTAAACTAAGCACAGCCCAAATCTTCCATGAACCTTTAATATCTTATCCCACTTGAATTTCCCAAATCTTCACTTCCTTTTTCTCTACAGAACTTTTTACCACCCAAAAGGAAATGGCCACCCCCACTCCTGTTTGTCTCTTGCAGGCCTTTCAGAATCCCAGTTTTTCTTCTACCCTAACACAAGGATTAGGCACAGGAAGTTGAATTCAACACAGAATGCCAGCCTTACAAAAGGATGCTAAAGCAGCCTATACTTTCTACAAGTAGGTTGTTATGCCTCAACTGCAAGCTCAAGGGAAAGAAATGGAAGAGGCCGTTTATGACAGAACTGTGAATCAAGAGGGGATCCATCTCCATAGCTGCCTAAAGAAACACAGATTGTGCCTGTCCATAAGGAACATCGACCCACTCTCTAGAGCAAAGGCCTACTTCAGTCCTACAGATACACAACTGCCCTAAGCAAGTCTCCCTGGATACAGACTTAAGCCACTAGGCCAGGGGGAGACCAGAATGTGGCACACATCTGGAGGGGAAAATGCAGGCCAGATTGCTGGACACAAACCCCTCTCCTAGTATCATCAGATCAGCCTGCAGCACTCTGAAAGTATGCTGGGTTAGCAGGGGGTTTGCCTGTCTCAGCAGAGTGGGCTTCGGGACGAGGGTGCAGGGTGGAGGACGCAGCTAGCAGACGCCTCTTCCCAAAGCTCTCTGCACTATCTGAGGTTACAGCACCACACTTGCATGCACATTTATGCACATTAACTGCTATCTACTCTTACACCTAATAAAAAGCTCCACCTCACCTCAGCCAGCAGCACTGGGGGATGGGGTATTTTGGTGACTCAGTGATAGCCTTGGGAGCTGACACAATAACACAGTATGGGGCATGGAGAAGGGGAATCCAATAAACAAAGAGTTCAGAGCTTGGCCTCACCACTTCCCGGAACCAGTTAATCTCACCATGTCCTTTGCTGCTCAGTGGAGATGCTGTGTAGACACTCCCGTGGGAAAAGTCTGTAGCATAAATCACTAGAAATGCTTACTGCAGAGCCCTCGCCCAGCATGACCTCACAACTATCATCCTTCAGGAGAGGCAAGAAACTAAGCACCCCCCAAATGGAGGGGTCACATAGCAAAACCAGCAGGTGGCAGGCAGGGGTTCAGTTTAGGCCCTTTCCATTTGTAATCCTTCCAGCATTCTTCCCTAAAAGAGTAGCTCTCTTAAGTAGCTAACTCTTTAGAGCCTTTTAAAAAATAAGGTAACTGGGACAATTCTAATAACGATTTTTTTTCTAATATATTTGGTATAGGGCCTCACTACACAGTTCAGACTCGTAGTGCCCCTCCTGTCTTCAGCCTCCTCAACACTGGGATTACAGGTGTGTACCACCACACCCAGTTTCTACTATGGTTTTTTCTCAAGAATCTTACTCAAATGATCCTAATGAAGGGCCAGCCAGATAGCTCAGCAGATTAAAGCGCCTGCTTAGGCAGCTGCAGGGGCTGGGGTTTGATCCCTAGACCTACAGTGCTGGCCCCACCCCCAGGGCAGGCTGCTGAGACTGCAATTGAGACTGGGTGTGGTGGCACACGCCTGTAATCCCAGTTCTTGGCAGGCTGAACACAGGAGGATCACTGAGTTTGATCTATATAGTGAGACCCTGTAGACCCTGTACTAAATACATTTAAAAAAAAAAATGGTCCTAATGAGCTCAGGCTAAGAATCTGTTCTTAAACTGTAAGGCACCATTTAAGGACAAGGCAAAGATTTCTCCACAATAGCCATCCATCTGCCTTAAGTTAGAATGCCATGAGTCGGAATAAGCTCCCTTAAGAGGAAGAAAAATCTTATCAGTTTGAACACCATATCCCCCTTTCTTCACGCTCAAACCCCTGCTGTGCCTATTCAAAATCCCACACAAAGATTAGTTGGCAGTTTACCTCGTTCTCCCATAAAGAAAAAAAATAAAAATTGAGGCCATATAAGACAACTCTACATGGACCAATATTAATGAACCCTTTACTGAGGGTGGCAACCTTTTATGTCTCAAGTCCCTAGCTTTGTCTAAGGACCCACCACACCACATAGGACCCTTCACAGCCCTACTAAGTAGACAAAGGTATAGCTTACTTTACAGACAAGGGAAACTAAAGTTCTGAGTGAATAACTCACCCAACTTAAGTAGGGAGGTTCTTGATTTTTCAGTGATGATAACTGGTACAGCCAGCCCTTGCTAGCCCAAAAGTTACTTCTTTGCAATTAAGTTGATTCACAAACTCAGAAAGTAAGTCTCCTTGACTTACTGTGTGCATTTGATGGACGTTGTGGCCCCATAAGAAGCATTTACCATAATGCTGGAGCACAGGGCACCAAACCCCCATGCTGCAGAGGTGGCAGTGCCATCAACTTGGGGTTCATCCACCCGGAGTTTTCTGCAAATGCCTTACTGTTCTCTGCATCTGAACAGGAACACTCTCTATTCCTTTAATGATTGACCTCAGATGAATCTGCTGCCTACCCTCAGTGAGGAGACCAGTGATAAATATGGTAACAGATTTAGAAGAACCATCCAATGCTATTAAAGAAAAGTTTCCTCTTCTCCATTCTAGTAACAGACAAACTATAAATTGGAAAAGATACTACTGCCGGAAAATTTACAAAGGGTAATAAATGCCCAGACTGCAGATCATTTTATTGGGCACACAGCCAAGACTACACCCCAGAGCCACACACAGGATTTCATGAGCTGGTGCGACAAGCATCTTAATCCATCTGCTTAGCCACGTGTGCACCTCCCCCTCAAGCCATCTATCTTCTCGGAAAATCTCTCATCTACATCAAATGTCATCTGCACTTGCGTGAGAGACGTGCACACTGGTAGAATCTAATGGATGGGCTTCTGAAACTAGGAGAATGGTCCATCCTTGCATGCTGATGTCTCTCAGAATCACCATTGAACTAATACGAACCAAGCTTGGTGCCCTCACTGAAACTCAAGTGTTTAGCTCAGATCTCAACCTGGGAGGCTGCCTAAGGAAGCCTAAGCACACATATACACAAGGTCATGGGCTTACATGTATACATAAACCCAGGATATACACCATATAACCATCTGTAGTTTTCGAATGCAATACAGATAGTATGTTTTATTCAAAAGTCCAAAAGGTGCAAAGCTTATTTCTACATCTGGTCTGGCCACATCTCCCTGGAGCAACTGTACGCAAAGACAGCCAAACCACCTGCAGCACTGGTTTAGAAAGCACATCTGAAAAGTCTGGGGCACAAGAAGGCCTGCCAAGCCAACAGTTCTGGGCAGCCTTGCCAAGACAGGAAAATAGGACTTCTAAGGGCTTCTCTCAAACTCCTCAGGTCCTGCAGAGAGACCTGGAACTCTACTGGCGCAGCCTGTGCCATGGGAGGTGGGAGGCAGGCAGGTCTATGCAGGGATAAAAGTGACTTCAGACCCAGCAAAGCTCCACGGAAGCTGTCACATCCTGCGGGGACCTTCCTGAGAAAGGTGGCAGCAGAGAAGCCCAGCCAGCAGCCTGGCGCTCAGATACCTTTGGATGACCAGAAGCCAAATCCACGGCTTCCACCTGGATTCCATGGCTACCTGTCAGGCTGATTTGGCCTGGGCCAGATGCCACCTGACAGACATCTGAACGTTACCTGGAAAGCCAATGTCGCCTCAGAGCCATTCCAACCGCCTTTCTTAGAGGGCTTACTGCCACTAACGATTGATCCAACAGTACCCTCCCCAGATCTTTTACTGAGGGCGACAGACAGGGCAGGATGTAACTGTCAGCAAATTCCGAGCTTGGAAAAGTGTGCGTGCATGCGTGTGAAACACTGCCAACAGCACAGTCACCAATCTACACGCTCTCGCAAAACTAGGAGCTAAGGCTCGGTTCTCGATGACTCCCCTGTCGCCCCCAGCACGGACGCCCCTACTGGGGCCGGAATGCGAGGGGAAGACGAAAACATACTGAGAGGGAGGTGGCAAATGGAAAAGGACAGAAGACAGGGAGAGAGGACAAAAACATATACGGAGATTTAGAGAAGAAACAGACAAAATACAGAGACGAGAAAATCGTGTATAGTGAGTGATATAAACAGATCAGTATGAAGCAAGGCGGGGAGAGGCAGCTCTGAGAGGTGAGGCAGGAGACGTACACCCGGAGGAGACTCGGCGCCGGGAGGGGCGAGGGCGCGGAGGCGCGCGGCCGGCAACTGCAGCTCCAGCTCCAGCGGGCACACGCTTCGCAGCAGCGGTCGAAGCCCAGGCCCGGCGCGCACGCCGTTTCCGGGGCCACAGCGCCCCCGCGGTCCGGGCCAGGAGGCGCAGCCCGCCGCCGCCGCCGCCGCCGCC